>JANTCA010043179.1:0-12426 GCA_024741275.1 Chironex yamaguchii
TGATAAGAAAAATGATTGGATGTATAATTAGAACCTCATACTATATATTCTGTAGACGTGATAAGGAACGGACTAATCCTGAACTTTTAACTTGGTAATGATTGTAATTTAAGTCTGACTAATGTCATATATACTTCAAATATGCCACTTGTGAGAGTATTTGTTTGTATTTGAGACAGTAGAAGATAATAAATTGAAAGTTTAAAAAAATTATTATTATTTTCATTCAGGTTTTTATTTTAATGTTTTACTTGATCTTTTACCACTCAAGAAGTCGAGTATTTCATCTTGTGGAACTAAAACTATGTCAACATAGCTTGGTGTCGAGAGAGAGAGAGGGATCTTAAGCGTTTTTGATTTGTCTGCCTTGTTTCTTCTGTAATAAAAGTTCTCTGTCTTTTTGTTCGTTGAATCACTCACTGAATTTCCTTTGAGTAGACAGCTTACCCCGAGTATAATAATGCAGGATCTTATTTAGTTCTACGTCGTGTATCATAGATATAGTCAGCCATTGTAATTGTATCTAACTGTCAACGTTTATAATTTGACCACAGCCATTTATTTTTAACAGGAGATTTGTTCGCAATCAAATTATTTTCGCAAATACAATGTTTAAAGCAGTATCTTATTGCCCGGATGAATTCCAAGTTATAACAGCAGGCACAGATCGTAAGGTAAAGAAATGTTTTCATAATGATTAACCAATTTCTTTCAGTAGCACTTATCATTTTTATGCTTTTCATTGTTACGTAATAAAGCACGTGACGTTACAACTGGTGTGTAGTTTATCTCGGTAGGTATTGCAAAACCAATTGAAATTTGTATTTATAGATCGCTTTCTTTTCAGTAATGAGGGAACATGCTGGAAAAACACTGTTGAGATAATCATTTGTTTGTTTTACTTTTAAACTTTATCAGGTGAAGCTGCCAGCGATTTTACAATTTTAACGCATTTAAAGTGTCAAAAAACATAGTTTGCTGTGGTGAAAATGAATAGAAAAATTTGTGTTTCGAGCAGTGCTGAATAGCATTCACAAACATTACTGTTCTGGAACTCACGTTATAAATTAGAAATGGTGCAGTTTTGGTACTATCTAGAAAAGCCTTTCAGTTTAGTCAAGATGTGCGAAGCCAAAGATTATCGTATATGGTCAACCCCAAGGTTTGATATTTGTATGCCGTGAAGAAAATTCGAAAGCAAAAACCCAAGTATAGGGTTTTAATATAAATATGTTCAATCCAGATGTATTTTGACTTTCCTACTGCAACGTATTTTATAAATCGCCTGGAGAACATGAGACATTGGCTAAAATCATACTTAGAACCTTTTTTCTCCTGACACTCTAAAAAGAGTTTAAATTGTCAGAAAGGAAAGTAAAATATATGCCAATCTTTTTGTAAGAAACATGGATGGAAACTAGCCAATCATAAACAATAAAGAAAAAGAGAAATGAAAAACAAGGCATTATTGGAAGAGTCCAAGTGATGAAACAAGTGCGACCTCTGCGAGCTTCACATCGACATGAAAATTCATATACAACTAAGATTTTACTCGTGAAAATAAATCAAGGATTGACAGCAGAGAATCATTTTAATTATTTTAACAATACAGGTTTTTCAATCTGTTTTTCTATACGGATTAAAACATTACCTAACCAAGAAAGTTTTAAATAGATGGGACATTTTTGAGGGCCTATCTTTTTCGACTGAAAAATCCGTGATCTTTGCTTGGAAAATCCCAGATACAACATCCTTTGGATACCCGTTTTTACGGAGATTAGATGTTATTTTCCTCAGTTCCGAAGTTAACTTAGATTTTGAATAAATCTGTGCACAAGTGTTCTTATAAGGTCGATTTTCATTTTTCGGACGAAGACAACCCCAAGGAATGTACTGGCCAGTAAAACTGACTTGTCTGTAAATTGGTGCTCTTAAGTTTGTGTCCGGTTTTCCATCACGACATCAAGGAAAGGTAACAAAGTATCTTGCTCCTTTACTTCTTTAAATTGTAGTGTTTTTTTATAACTGGTTAAGATGTTGAAAAAAGCTGTCACAATCCAACTTTGTTTTAAAGATGACGAAAGTGTCATCAACATAGCAAAATTAAATGGACATTTTGTTGTTGTTGCCTTTTAAAATTTGCTCCTCGTAAAAACCAACAAAGATATTTGCCAAAGTTGGATCCAGGAGGTTACCTAATGCCACACTGACCCTTTGTCTATAAATTGTATTATTAAGCTGAACTCAAAACCTTTTGAGACTCAATCCCATTGAATTTACAAAGATTCCTCTGGGATGGAGGGCTTTTCAATCACTCCCTATACAAAGCATTAGCACATTTCGATGGTTTCATCAAGGTGGACATCAGTGAATGGGTTAGTTATGCCAAAAGAACACATAAAATTGTCGTGAGGATCAGTTTTGAGTTTTTGAACAAATTTAATAAAGTTAAGGAATCTTTAATACAGGTTATGCTCAAGATTTTCAATACTGCTTCTAAAAGGTGAGAAAGCTACTTAGGCAACTTATAGTGAGCAGATCGAATCATAGATAAAATAGACCTGAAGTAGAGTGTTGTTCTTATGTGTTTTATGCAAACCATACATAAAACGCCTTTTGAGAAACTGTTGTACCAATCTGGTCATAGATTTCACAACTAAATCCCTTTTTAGTTGAATATCGAAAATTTTTTAGGTGATTTTCAAGTTTTGTTCCACAAAAATATTCTTCAAGTAGGTTATAAATCCATTTATTTGCAGATTGGCTATTGGGAAACCTACGACGGATCTCAGATAAGAGAATTGGATGGGACCAAATCAGGTGCAATTAATGGCCTTGATGTTTCACCTGATGGACAATATTTCGTGACTGCAGGGCAGGATAAACTGATTAGGGTAAGCTGGTGTTTCTCTATGTTCTCTACGATTAAATGACTAAGAAGGCAAGACTTTTTTACAAGGAAGGAGTGTGTCTATTTGCTGTATGCTGTTCCAAGTATGCTTCTTGTGTTAAGTGCTTTTTGTGCCGCTGATAAGCACTAAGGTGTTAACGTTTCGCCTTCTACTTTGAAAATTCCTGCCAGGTAACAGATGAAACAACAAAATAGAGGAGTGCGTGGGTAACTAGATTTGTATGTGTGATTTTTGTTCAATGACTGTGCAACTTTGCTGCACGTTTAATAACAAATAGTGTGTGACATGCTTTTTTCTTGTCCGTCCTTAATGAAACAGGTCTGGAAATACAACGAAGGTGAAGTCACCCACCTTGGTATTGGGCACAGTGGAGATATTACGAGGGTAAAGATTTGCCCATTCCAGCAGCATATCGTCAGTGTTAGTGCCGATGGAGCCATATTACGATGGAAATTCCCGTTTCCATCGGTATGAGTATTATACCTGTGCCACAACTTGGCTATGCATTAATAGATGTTCTTCTATTTGGGCGATTTCGATCCAAACGTTTGTCCTACCCAAAAATACTGTCAAAGCTACACATGTGTAGAGATAATTTCATAAAATGGGTTCGAGGCGTTTTGTAATTAAATTAAAGAACAGAGGCAGTTGACTCTATAAAGCTTTGCGGCATTCTCTCATAAATGAGGCACTGTTGAAAGTTATGGATATACAATTTTATGTTTTATTTGTATTATCTTCGTTTGTGTGTTGTCTCTAAACGAAATGTTGTCTGTGTAGAAAGCCTCATTATAACACACTTCGCATTGTTTAGAGGAAAGTACAATGCAAGAAATGCTGTCTTGACATCTACACAGAATCAATGCAGAATGCGCGCAATATATTTTCCTGTGTTTTCCTTAAGTCTCATGTTTAAATCTTGTAAAAAACTTTAACTGCGTCGCTCATCACGAGGTCGAAAAACCACTACTTGGTGAAGATTTGCGTATGTCACAGAGTAAAAGTATGTAAAGTAAGAGTGATTGGAAAGAAATGTAACGGGTAATGCTGGACATAAAAATTTATAAATATCTTAAGACAACAGTTTCAAAGCACGAGGAAACAGCTGTTCGGATAGAAGTTCTGAATATGTCGACTGTGTATTAATGGGAGCTGGAGGAAAACTTCCTTGTCACTTATCTGATGAGAATGCACCGCTTTAGTACGATTAATAGCCAGTTTGAGTCTTGTGCCAAAATTGGATTACTCGTATTAAGACTATTTCGAACGCTTGTTCTTTTTATGTCACCGAAATGTCAATGATTCGCAAAAATGCAGTGCTGTGGGGGTTTGTTGGTCGAAAATTCGCAAATGGATCGTTCTCTTCTTAAATAGAGCGATAATGTTACAAATTTTATATTTCATGCTCATTACAGCCTGCTACCATCCACCAGTTGAAGATTGAAATCGTTAAATTTGACGATCTTCAGTAGAAAAATACTAGCCACTAGTATGCTGGGCAATATAGAACGAAACTTTTAAACTAATCATCGCCAGCACAAAAAATAATATCCCAAAATACATCCATCCTCTCTCTCTCTTTGGGTTTAACTTATTATTAATTACGAAGACCTTCTGAAGCTAAAATAAATTCATTTCACTGTCCGTAATATATCTTTGGCTGGTATTGCAGCACTTTTTATAATTTTGATATCTATTGTCTTGCAAATGACAGTAAGATTGTCAATGTTCTGTAATAGATTCACGATGTTAAAGATGAATACTTCCACATATCACAGTGATAATAACTATACTGCCTCCAATGATGATAATAATGTTAGTAAGGAACCGGGAATAAATAAACCTGGCATTTGTAGCCATTCCCATGCGCCAGAACAACAAATTTTATATAGACGTTTACATTAAAGACCGTTCGTTCACCTAGATAGGTTTTTGATTGTTTCAGTGAATCTGAAATGTCACACAGGCAAGATTAGAAGCAAAGAACTGTTTAAGTTGTGTCTGTCAATGGATTTGCTTGCATTCCTCTATCTGTTTCTGGTTTTAAAAGTGGATATGGACGTGTGGCTATTACAATCTTCCTACCATACATCAATTCCTGGGAACTCCTAGCCCTAAGTTGGGTAGACCGATATACTATTAAGAACTGGTAGAGGGCGTCATGTAAGTTTGTGGGAGCTTTTCCTCTGAGAAATGCAGATTACTTTTGATTTATTGGTAATCATCTCAAATATTCCACGGCCTTTGGGTCAATAAAGCGATGGATTCGTCTATCAGATAAAAAACTTAAACGAAATTATACAAAGCAGACGTAACCTGGGTTCCATTGTCAAGTTATGGCAAATGCCAAATTGGCAATCAGAACACCAAGAACTGAATTACGGTATTACTTTTGACTTCCTGGCAAGGAAACTTTTCTGTAAATTAGCAAGTAAACTATAAGCACGATCAGTTAGCAAAAGTCGGTTGGTCGTTTGTATGATGGCTTTAAATATAATCACTCACATGCGACAGCTATCAATGAGCAGCACAATAACGTGAAAAGTACGCAGCTTTGGAATAGCCTTACCTTGGTCCGCTTTAAGCGAATGGCTTTCACGTATGCTGAGCATTATAAACGCGTTTCTGTCTTTACTGAGGTGATTCCTGATAACGGTGCCTGTTCCTCCGTCACGACCTTGTTTCCGAGGTACGTGACCACGAATCACTGGCGCCAGGGGACCAAGCATTTTATTCGTAATCTACATTTGGATTTCACAACAGCTCATGTGCTAACTGCAAGACTTGATGCTGCACATGAGCAGAAATGACAGCATGATAATCACGTCGAGGAATTCCACCAACACACGAAAGCTTGTCCCGAATGCCCCAGTATGGAAGTTTGGTAGTGGGGAGGACGGTGCTCTTGTCACACACACATGAATAAGCCGGGACTCCAGACCGTTGTCTCTTTTTCAAATGCAGGACGTTCCTCTTGGTGCGAGAGTTTTTAGGAGGAAGGAACTTCATACAGCCCAACGCATGCTATGGAGTATTTTACGTTCTAAATGATAAGAAAAGCGAAGATGCACTTTATGAGAATACTTAGCGATGGTACAATTATTTTTCTTCTTGGAAAAATTCATTCAGTGACATAGTTCGCGATCACGATGTAAAAGCAATTGTTTAGGAACTAGACAAGATCTTGCACTTTGTAGCGGATAATCAAAGGGTTAGTATCAAAAATTGAAATAAGAATTTCCCTCCTTTATTTGAAATAATTCGACTTACAAACGGCCACATTAGTGCTGGATCTTGTACATTGTTATAAATAAGGGAAACGGCATGAATAAACATGATCATGTTGTTGTTATTGCAAAGCATCCTCTGGAAAACAATTGATGGTCGCTGGTGGGGGAGCAAAGCTCATGGTCATGTGAGACAGTGACCGATTTAGGGTGCAATTGGGGGCAGTGGTCCCTTCGCCGAGTTGAAAACATATCTAGCGCCGCTTTTTTGGAAATTTTGTGTCGCTTGAATTAGAAGCCTGCAGTCATGTACGGACTATATTATCATTGTCTTCAAATAATTGTTTTGAAACTCTTCCTAGACGTGAATAAAAGACTTTCGGTCGCATTGCGAGCAGAATTTTGAACGTTGTCAGCGTCCAATGGGTACAGCAATTGCGTTTGAGTTGTCCTCTTTAATGTAAGGTAATTTAGTTACATGTGACAGAGACTAAGTGACAACTATAGACTAAATGTACATCTAAGTATGAGTGAGCATGATCTCATAGCCACAGCTCAGACAGTAAATTAAGATTATCTTAGATACAAAGAAAATTTTTCTTATTTTTTAGTGTTAAACGGTATTAAGTTTAATGCACTTCAGTTCAAGGTTCTTAAATTACACGGCAACAACGTAAAGAATAGGCACTGACCCTGGAAAGTCAAGAACGTAACTCAACAAAGTGCGCCAAAAGCCACTAAAGGAGTAAAGGTATTGATGGTCTGAGCAAAAGCAAAAGAAAGCTGCTGATTGCTGATGTTAGGATAAAAATCTTCGATGGCAGATGTACCCTCGGATGCACCAGAGCGTAAGTACTTGTCAAGTGATCAGCAATAAATAAACTTGAAAATGTTGAAGGGGGATGCGGGGCATGGGGCTTGTCATTTGAATTGAATGACTCATAACTGATGCCCTTGAGCTAGCTGAACTACATGTCTGTCAAGAGCTCTAGGGATTACAGTGTGATTCCCTCTAAGTACTGTCCTACCGTCAAACTATGCCAGCTCACTGTGCATGTTCTAATTCCAGTTCATTTTACTGCCATTCCAGAGACTCAAGCCAAATAAACCAGGATGCAAATCATCATCAACAAGCTGTTATATTGAAATAACTGCTGGGTAGATACACTTTAAAGTGGTGACAGTTCTATGTGATGAAAAGAGGTCCACATTTAGTCTGAGTTTAGTGGTTCTACACTTGAAAGGGCTTTGCCAGCATAGGAAATCATGTTTCCTTCTTGTGTTAGCATGACACCAAGGACTTGCATCCGCTATCAATCTTGTCTCCCTCCTAGGGTCAAAGTATGGCATGACCCTGTTGGAAAGAAGACTGTTTTTGAGTTGTTCAAATCCTTCTTGATGAACATCCTCCCAAACAAATTCAACTCCTTTGTGTATGTAATGGTGCAACAATATTTGCATAGTTGGGTATGAAACCTGAAGCAAAATTTGGCATCCCAAGAAGATAATGCACATAACTCGTTGAATAAGATTCTTCTGCATTCTTGATTACTTCAGCTTTCCCTGGATCAAGTGACACTCTATTTTCTCTAAAGATTATTTCAGATTAATCAACATTGGACATGTGAAACTGTCGTATCTTTAAAACTGTAGTCCACAAAATATGTGGAGGGTTAATAAAGTTCCTTCTTGGCGAGTAGAGAGTATACATGAGCTACATGGAGAACTTCAACAAGTAGGCTGTGATATACAAATTCCAGTAGTATATCCTCTAAAAAGAAATCTCTTTACACCATGAGATATTTCTCTGGACCTATATTCCACCAAAGCTTAATTATATTCATCTTAAACCAAAGTAATGGCATTCCTGGAAAGCAACTGCTGATATAGGTTTAGGAGTCCATTTAGAAGTCAGTAGAATTTTCCAGAATAGTATAGAATGCTATAGAACACAGTAGATCATTCTAGAAGCTTTTAGAACAAAATGGAATTAAATGGTATTGTAGCTGTATCAGTTGTTTACCTATTGTTACTGCAACACAGGGAAGTTTGCTAGAAGGTTGTAGATATACATAACAAGTTCTAGACATCCATAACAGAAACTTACATTTCAAAGGTTAGGTTTCGTTCCTTAAGTTGTTTAAGAACTGCACGGACAGCTTAGTGATGCTCCTCATGGTTAGAACCATAGATGATGTCATAACTTGTTCTCGATATTTTGAATATCACTGATAGCTGTAGATATTGCATCCTGGAAGACTTTGTCTGCTGCATTGATTCCAAAACTAAGACACATGTCTGAACAGACCAAGGTTTGTTGTGAATGTAGTAATGTGTCTTGAAAATCGCCTTGAAAATTTGTGACATTGTGTTAAAATCATACTTAAAAGCTTTTTTCATCTAACACTCTTCAGCATATGAAATGTCAGAAAGGAAAGTATATGTTTAAAAGCTTTTAAGTATGATTCTAGCGCAATGTGGCGAATTTTCAAGGCGATTTTCAAGTTTAGAACCACAAAAAGGTTGTTAATGTGTCTTGAGTGGGGGTGCAGTTCCAACTGGTAGTAGCCTTGATTCAGGCTTACTAACTTACTAAAGACAGTAGTACCATTTAAATCATGTATAATTTTATCTATCATTGGTATCAGATGTCATTTTTGATAAGCTTCGCACATTTCCACAGATAACCTTACAGCTCCTGGTTCTTGGGTTTTGGTATCAGCAGCATAGGGGAGACTCAAGGTGTTGTACCAGTGGCTGGCTGGATGATATCTTTCTCAAGTAATGATCCTACACATTGTCCAAGGTACTTCCTTTGATGGAATGGAATTGTATGGTGAGGTTGACTGGCTGGCTTTACACTCTCATCAAGTTGGCCACTGAAAATGATTTGTAGTGTTGCAAGATATCTTGCTTTACTCATGCAGAATTTGCAATTTTGGTTATTAAATTATTAAACCTTGAAGCTGTTTGGTATCCAAGAAGAGATATTTGAGTATCCAGCAAAAGAAATTCAGTATTAATTGTTACAGATAATTTAGCAATGACTGATATTGGGTTAGGAGGGTTGAAAACATACCCATGACCTTTAAATGGTGTTAGATTCACCTTAAGCAATTTAGAAACATCAGTGGCAGCTGCTACAAAGAAGATTTCCAGTTGCTTGAACAACTGTCACCATCTTTTGCACATGGCTATATCGACATAAATATGAAACGTGTCAGAATGTGGTAACAGTGTTGCCATATTGAAGAAAGAACTAGAAGCACTCGGAAAAAGTAAACCTCTGCCAAGGCAGTAATACTATTCAATTAAGAGGTGTTTTTGCTTGTTAATATAGTAACTAGAGTATCTCACTAGCACTGTTACTGAAGAGGTGATCCAGAACCCAGGATTTTTCCTGGTTTACATAGTAACTGGCTTATCTTTCACTATCAAGGTTTCATTACCAAAAAGTGATCCAGAACTGAGGATTTAATTTGGATTATCCCAAAAATTAATGGGATGTCACTTGGATCAAGACTGATTGTCTGACTTTTTTCATGAGGATCTGTCCAGTGGGTTCTTAAAATCCAGCTGACAGAGAGAGACACAAACAAACAGACAAACATTTGGACCATAATGTTCTTCAAGTGGTGGCTGGTGTGTGCTCTGTATTAGTTGAAATGTTCTAAACTTATGGTAGCACATCTGTGTAAGTGTTTTAGGGTATGACAAGTAGTTTTAAGTACCCTTTGAATTAGATTCCTTGCCATGACAATTTCGCTACAGTCAGGTCATTTGGATTGATCGCTAATTGGTTTGTGTGTGAAACCCAAATGTATGTTCACAGTTATTGCAGTACTTAAACAAAAGGACGAACTTGCTTGCAAGTTTAAAATTTACGTCTTCTCCATGAAGTTTTTTATTGGAAACTGCCATACTTTGTCATCTGGTCTAATTGGGAACAAAATGTGTCGAATATACATTCCAATATTCCATATTGGTTAAAACAGACAAAATTCTAAACAATGACACACCAGAATATGCCAGTTTATGGTTTAATGCAAATTTGTCAGAGTTTGACATCTTCTGTTGGCAGGAATGTACTTTTGTTTTTAGAATAAGGTTCTGGGATACAAAGAACTTAGGATAGACTGCAGGTTTTTTTAGTAAAATAACACCTGTATCATGTTTTGGTGATATTCAGAACCATTTTTCAGTAGCACTACTCACAAAGTAATGAAAAGGAATAGAGAACATTACGAAGAGGTAGCTTTTCAAATTTTGACATCTACATTATATTCACCTAAACACTTGACTGGTCCCAAAGTTGATTGTCAATTCAAAGATGTTGTAATTTGTTGTTCTGAACCATTTTTGAAAAAGAAAACTTATTGCCCTTGTGTATTTTCCATTCTAATTTCCACTTGTGTTAGTATTATAACTTTAATGTCCATTGTTTGTAAGAACAAAAAGATTAAAGTTTTCTTGATTTCTTCAACTAAATATTAAAATCTTTGATTTTCCAAATAATTTGAAATTCTGCTAATGAACTTTAACATTAGTTAAAATTTATGTTCTGTCAGCCAAACTGTTTGGTGTACGTTCAATCTAGGCTGCTGCTTGGTCACTTGGTCTGGCTTTGAAATTTAAAAGGACACATTGTCCCCACCCTTCCTGAGTTAACTTTGATTACTACTTTTGTATAATTACTAATGATAATGTACTTTTGCATGACTCCATACCACCACTGGTTGTAAAGCCATTCTGTTTGAGCCCTGGTTGAGAAAGTGTAATTTACAACTTTCATGTCCGTAATTGGGGAGTAAAGATACTATTTACATGTTAATTATCAATGCTTTGGACAACTAAATGTACCATATTTGTCCCCTTAGTTGTCTGGGTGTTCTTGGTAAAATGAAAACAGTCCATTTCAGTATTTTGTTTGAAGGTAGACTTGATTTCTTATCTAAAAGTAAACATAATTATATTGGATTTCTTGATACTTCCATTTAGTAGCTTAATTGTTATACTTCTGTCTTGTAAAGATGTTCCCAGTCCAGCTTATGATTTAATTTGATAATGTGTCTTCACTTACCCTGTTTCCCACTATTGAGAGGTCTATGTTTACACACTGGCCAAATTGTATTTTGATGACATTATGTAGATTGCCCTGGCACTCAAAGTGAAGCTGCTGGCAAGGTGTCAGCATGTGAAGGATGCCCAAATCAAAGTGTGTGTGCTTCATCGAAACCCATTGGACCTGATCCAGGTATGACTGCATCACTTTTTGATAGGTAAAATGAAAACTTCATGTGCATACAGAAGAATATAAATAACTTAATGTTCAAATACATAATTAACTTGAGCTATTATAGCAATTAAATGAGTTGTTAAGTTTAGTGTTGAAAAAGACGTCTTAAAACTAATGATATTACAACAGTGTTTTCAATGTCTGATCTATCACATAGTTACATGAAAGAATATGTGATTATTGTATCTCTTATGTATCTATACTTTCTTATCTGATGATGAAGTATGTTTTTAGTGCAATGTTGCAAATTTTGAAGGCAGTGTTCAAGTTTTGTAGCACTTGTTAAAGTCTGGTTTTACATGCAAGGTCATGAAATTGGTATCATGTCATGAAGCAAACTGATAGTGCATACATTCACGCTTCCCATTTACTAACAAGATTTTGTATTTTCTATTCATTTTAGCTATAGCTGAGGTACAAGAGAGACTTGGCACAATCCAACATAAGATTCTTATTCTTTCGGGAAAAGGAGGTGTAGGAAAAAGCACTGTTACTGCAAACTTAGCACATGGTATTGCAAAAGATCCTGATAAGCAGGTATTGCCTGACATGTAACACTTTTTGCTTCAATTTACAAGGCACATTTTTGACTATGTTTTGGACATATTTATGGCTAACAGAGTTGAAATTCACCTTGAAAATTTGCGACATTGTCCTTAAACATGCTTGAAAGCTTTTTAGACTTATTGGATAATTTGCACAGCTAGATTATGCTTCCGTCTAAGTGTATTTGAGTCTGTCTATGTTAAAACAAGAAAACCAGTACTCTGCAGGCAGAAGGAGTTTGTTATTTCACTTGGACTCTTTCAATAATACTTTGTTTCTTCGTTTCATCTTTGCTTCTTTTTCCTTTCTTGTTTATTACTGGCTAGTTTCAATACATGTTTCATATAAAAAGGTTGCCATGTATATTACTGACGATTCATACTCTGAAGAGTGTGACACGAAAGAAGTGTGTCCACAAATTTTCAAGGTGATTTTCAAGTTTTGT
>JANTCA010043190.1:0-40895 GCA_024741275.1 Chironex yamaguchii
ACATGTGCATTCCAACCTATCAACAATATATTTCATACAGTGTGTTCCATTCCCAGTGGCAATAGTCACCTTTCTAACCCCATCTCCATACTGGGTGGATTTCTGCCTTCCGTAGACTGAAGCTTGATAACCAAGGGCAACTGTTTAGACAGATTTGTAGAATGATATGACATGTTGGCCAAGTTCATCAAGGATAAGGAGAAAATAGAAGTGTTTTGGAGAATGCGACCAAAGTTCAAGTTTTATACCTCACAAACAACTTCAGCAAGCCAAACTAAATCCGGGAAAATTGCTTCACTCTCATCAATCCCAAAATAAAAGTCTTCAGACGTGCCAAAGCTGATTTCCAATAGTCAGGCACTCATCCAACAGTACTGGGCTTAAGGGTCCTATTGACTTTGGCAGTTATAGGTTCCTGGCCTTTGTTTGTGGAAATACAAATTGTTTTTGAAAATACTTACTGACTTGATATTATTCTTATTCTCTGTTCTTAAAAACAATGCTCATAAATTAAATGCTGAGCTTCAGGGGAAACTGCATGACTCTCGTCGATGCCAAAACAAAAATCTTTAGATGTGCCAAAGCTGATTTCCAACAGTCAGGCTCTCATCCAACAGTACTGGGCACAACCAGAGAAAACATAAAAATGTTCAACTAACATGACTTTTCATTTTCTCATACGTGCACTTTACATTATTTCTGCTCCTGAATATATATGAACAGAGACAATTAGCATGCAGAAACCATAAAATGCCAGTCAAAAGCACAACATACTAATAAAATATTTTATTCACATTATTGACCACATCAGTAAGTACATATATATATTTATGAAACTAGATTCTAACAAGAAAATGAATTTTGCATTTAACTGATACAGATAACTGACCGTATCTTCTGGAAACAGCACAAACAAGATACTTCAGATCACTGAATCCACAACAAAATGCATGTCCAAATGATACGTAAATTGTTGATAATGAGAAAATTTGATTTATACGATGACAGTACAAGTATACTCAAACTAGCATTCATAACCTAAGTAAAAAAGAAAATGTAGTTAAAAACAGCTTCTGAATGTACCTGACCTTTAACTAGGGCAGCAGAACAAATTTTAAGTTTGGGTATGACAAGATCAACCAACTGCTATTGGTACTGGCATGTCGGGTGCTGAGCACAAAATTTTACCATTGTCACTTAAAATCCAGAGAAGCATTTGGAAGAAGGTGAACAAGTACCTGAAAGAAAGCCTCCTGGCTATATAGCCAAAGATGTACAGATGTACACAATTGTATACATGTATTTTAACACTGCTATTGAAAAACATCTGAATAGAAAAAAAACCATGGCTACAGCTCCTGTTCCTCTGCTACTCATATAAGTGAAGTTCGTCTAAATACTGAAATGACATCATATTTGGCAAGTTAGCATAAATGATATTAAAGGGATTGAACCAATGATTTAATGGAAAGTATAACTGACTTACTGTGGTTACAGTTTCACAGTGAAGGAAATATAGTCACAGATAATGCTTAAGATTACAATGTTAAAAGCCCATGAAAAATATTCAAACCATTGGTATTTATGGGTAAATACTCTCCCAGCAATAAACATGTTTATTAGATGTATGCAAATGTAGACAAATTTGAAAATTACCACTGTATTAACTACATGAAGAATAGCTGCCTATGGTCAAGACAGAAACCCATCAACCATATACTGTTAAGGTTTTTGACATTGACAACTCCTCCCTAACAAATTAATTCCTTTATCAAGCTGTTGTTTTGCTGGCCCAGGCCAACTGAGCCTTAATTTTCAGATGCAGTAATTTTACACCATAAAGGCTTCCTAGCTAGGCAGAGAAATAGTAGTGCAGATCTATCATATTGATGACACAAAATTTCAAAGGGTCCAACGCCCTTGTATTTCTTATTCGAGAAAATGGTAACTATTTGTGTAGTGCAAATGAGGCCTATTAATCAAAGTTGAATAAAGCTGTTCCGTACAAAATAGCTATGTACCCAATCTCCATTTTAATTTGGATTATAATGGTCACAATAAAACGCAATGAAATCACTAGAATATACTGTTAGAACTGATATTGTCTAGTATAAGTTACTTTATATTTCTTGTGATTCTTCTGCAATGCGCCGTTTTCATTTCCGCCAGTGCCTGTTCTAATACATTTGTCATGTGTACTAAATTTACTGGATCGGTTTCCAAAATTTTGTGAACGTCTTCTTCTCCGTCCTTTATATGGAAATTAAATAGAATACTTGGAGTAACTTGACTATTGAGGCTTCTGCTCCCAATCTGAACATCGAGTCGCCATTCTAGGTCGTGATAATGAGGCAAATCAAAGCTCATTTCCTCGAGTGTTCGTCTAATTTGATTCTTATTATCCAAGTACAACTCTAAAAGCGTTTTATTCAAAACTTCTGATAATCCAATGATGATAAAAGAGTCCTGAAAGTCTAGCTCAGAAAGCATCAGTTTGGAGCTTTCGACGAGTAAGAACATTAAACTCTCTACAACACGTTTCACGGTTTCACTCCCTACTTGCAGCTTCTGTGCCGCCGTTTGAAACATTTTGTTGTTTATACCATTAAGAATGAACTGCACTGATATTTTGCAAAATTCAATGCCCACGGCATCATCGACTGTGGACAGGAGCGATAAGTTTTCCTTGTGTCTGTCGTCCAAAACGAGTAACATGGCTTTTACCTTGCGCTGAAATCTACCAATACTCTAATTTGCTGTATCCAGATAGTGTTAGATGTATGTCAAGGACGGGGTCTGCACCTACGACGGTTTACCTACCAAAGGTTGCTCTGTAAGTAGCAGTAAAAGGAAATGCATTTCATCTTGTTTTCGTCCTGAGAGATGAAGGGTCTTCTCTCGCACAACTTTCACTTCATGATCGAACCCAAACGAGACCTGGCAGGAGAGAGGCTACAACCGAGAAGACGAACTGTGACCCCTCCTCCTCGGCCAATGCATCTGTGCTTTGTGACAGCATTTTGTACAGTTCCAGATATCGTTTAAATTCCTCGTGTCTCCTGATAGTTAACAATATAAATTGTGCCTACTCAACAGTTACAGATAGATGCATAGTTATGAGTGAGACTATCGGAAAGAAAAACACAGGTAATACGAAGTGATAACCCCCTAAGAAATCTCTTAGTTCTCTCTAGGGAGGTAGTTTAAAAGATACCGAAGATATGAATCATCTCAGGCTTCAAAGTACCTCGTGGGTAAGACATAACAAGACAACATTTCTATACATGTTTCTGTACTGTCGACCAAGCACTTTATTTTTTCACGAGACGTAGTTTCGAAGTTCCTGCCACGAAAAATTTTGTCCATTTTGTAATGCTTTGAAAACTAGAACTGTTAAAACGAACTGAATACTTGGACTCTTCATAGAAATTTTTTTTTGTCTAAATTTCTTTTCGGGGCTACTGTTTTACATATATACAGTTCTTTTACTCGTTGGAGTACGAGGCAATAAGATGCAGTCAAATCTTCCTCAAATAAGTTACACTTGATGCACCCAGAAGAGAAGCTTGCCGAGTGGAACGTCTGCTCACTAGCATTGGCTTTAAGTAATTAAATCGACCAATATTAGCGAAGACAACATACGTATCACTGCCTGGAAAAGATCCTGCAAATGGTGCAATGTCGTAACTCGAAACCCTATGATACTGTATGCCAAAATAAATGGGTTTATATATTTTTGTAGACCACTAGCAATTTTGACCTTTTTTGACCGCCAACAAATACAATGACAGGGCTTTCACGCTCAAAAATTAAGGCGCGCGACAAAAAGCTCGCGTGAACAATGTGGGGCGGCGCGCGACTTAAAAATATTAGGTAACAACTAAACAATTAAACATGTGTCAGCCCATTGAAAATCAATAACAAAGTTTCCGTTTTGAAAAGTAGTTGATCAAGTGGGCTGGCCAATTACTCTAGAATGGATCATAACAGTTGTCGGGTTCTGGATATCGCCCTCCACCTGGGAAATATCTATTATTGGGCGCGCGATTAATCGCTCCCAAATGAAACCGTGGGCGCGTGCCTGCGCGCTATCGCCCCCCCCCCAACTGAAAGCCCTGAATGAAGTTAAAGAAACAGTTAAAGTTTGTTTAACAAATATGTAAAAAAATTGAGATACAGAACTTATCCAATGCAGAAGCCGTTCCGTTTTGGATGACTGTCAAAACCTTTAAAATAAGTATTGTCATTTGTTGTTCAATTGCTGACCTGAGCATAACTCAAAACAACTCCAGGATAATATATAGCAGACAAGCATATACTACAGTAATATCCTGATAGGTTGCAAGGACTGAATACGAAATTCGTACAAACAAAGATTGTTATATGACCACTGCTTGCCAAGTTAGTTCGTTGCCTGTTATTGCTACAGCAACAACTCCATTTTGAATAAAATGATACTGCAGCCATCCACCAAAAGCATATATTACAGAATTGGCATAAACCGGTAATAAAAAACATAATGAAAGTTATGACAGAGGCAATGTAATGTAAAGAATGCATCGTTCGAAAAATCCACACACAGATTTTCAGCCAACAAAGTCTTCGTTATGCAAAAACTACATTCTTTGTCTAATAGTGGACCTCTTTATTGCTCTTGAATGTTTACAAGCGTTCAGTTGAATACACAAGACACTCAACGATGCCACGTTAATACAAGGGCAGTGGATAAGAAAGTAAAGCATCACGCCATGGATGTAGAATAGTAACACAAGGGAGCCAAAGAACAGCATGACATCTGCAAGCTAAATACCAAGATTTGAAAATATTACCAATGGAATAAAACGGAGCATATCATACAAAACTAGCCTATATTACAAATAGAATGTAATTAGGTCCTATTACAAATACAAGAACTCAGGTAACAATTGACAAACTACGAGCAACACCAACGGAAACCCTTTTTACACGGCAAATTGGTTAGCTGAAGACAAAAATGTTATTTTCATTAACTATCTTTAACATTATCATGAGCAGAATAAAAGAGGCACTAAATTGAAATATGGCATATCCAAGAGCTCCCTTCAAGATCATGTGACGGCAATACATGAAAAAATGCTAAGTAGCAAATTTTGAACACGAATGGGGTAAATGTCAAGCTAGTTATAAATTGTGTAAACAAGTGTACCATGAAAATTACAAGTGATCATAATGTTTCACTATAATAATGCTAAAAAAGTTCACGAATATATGAGAAGACTGAGTGAGGATTCGTTACTGACATGCAAAATGTGGAGAAAATAGTGAAAATTATAAAAAGAACAATAGGATGCATGGGTACAAAGTTTTCCACTGTCCGTTTACAATATCAGTGTGGTCAGGATGCTTTTCACCTGATAATTTCTTTACACAGTCCATTGTGACCCTGAGAACATGCTGCAGCCACCAATCATTCTTACCAAAGAGGTTTCCTGTGTGACATTAACATAAAACTTTGGTTAGAAAATTGATAATGCTGCATAATGGTTTTCCATGTCCTTATGCCAACAAAACTATTATAATTTCCTGTGATTATTTTCTGTGCATGAGATATTATCAATCATCTTCTGAATCTGAGTCTGAGTCTCGTACTGTTTTCCGGGTTCTTGAAAAAATGCTCATCCCCCCTGATGATTTTGTGTTAGATCTTGGATCTGATTTTAGTGTTGTAACAACTGCACCTATACCAGACAGCATCCATTCCAGTCCTAATATGAACAAAAGAATACATCAAACTCAACAAAGTGCCACTTTAGATATAAGTAACAATTACTTTCCATCCAACCTTTGATTAAACAATGACTAATACTCGGTCATAATTGATTAGATTTACAGATAACATACTTGTTACCCACACCAAAATTTTGTTGGTGTGCTTCATTAAAATTTTTGCCATGTGCAAAGCTTCTAGTGTACTACACAAGTCATAAACATTATGTCAACACCACATACATGGCAGGATTTGTCAACATGGTGTAGTATATACTGAAATAAATATTCCAGATTTAAAACACAAGCTTATAAAGATGCAGATTATTGCAACTATACCTATCAGAGAAATAGAAATTTTGACCATTTTTTCGAACACTTTGACTTACGATGTTCAGTGTCTAAAGAAGTCAGAAGTAATCCTTTTTCAAAAACATCTTGGCCTGGTATTTTACATGAAAAGAATTGGGGACATAAATACAGAAAGCATTGGTATACTGAAACCTCGTCTCTGTCAAAGTGCTTACAGTACTGACATTACAATAAATTAAAAACTGTTTTGGAAACCAAAACAATCATTCAACATAAAAGCACATAATGGAAACAAGATAACACTAGTTATGACAGAAAATATATATGCAAACAGAAAATCCCTAATAAACAACAACAAAATCCTTCTCATAGAGAGATAAGTAGACAGGCAATAGAGTAAAATATAAAAGCGTGCTCACCATCAATTGTTAGATTCATGCCACCAAACATGTGAGGTCCCACAATCTGACCTTTCATATTACCATCAAGATATACAAATATTGTTGGCAAGTTTTTATCAGGATAGTTTGGAATACAGTTTGTTGAAATACTTTTTAAAAACTTTGTTGCTGGAAATTTCACTGATAGTTTGTTCAAGTGCTGATTGATCAGGGTACATAAAGGTATTGTAAGGCAAATTAAGGTACAATTAAACAAGCAAAATTGCATAAGAATGGACAGAAAAAATTAGTTAGTTGCTAGACATCATATTGGCATGGGCAATTGTGGAAAAATACAGACAGGCTAAAGGTCCATCTACAAGAAACAGACCTTTTCAAATTCTATTGGGGATTAAGTTAAATGTCACCTAAATATGGCATTTGTAGTTGTATAGTCATTTTTTGACTTGTCCTAAGCATGATTCTGTAAAAATTTCAAAGAAGCCGTCTGTTGAAATTAAGAACATTCCAAGCCAAGATCTGTTAATTAGGCAAACAAATCATGCATCCTGCTGATTCAGACCCACTTGGTCATGTTTTGAGCTTTCATGGTGGGCCCTGAAATGCAACTCTCCGGGAGTACTATCCATTATTTCAAGTTGCAATCTCTTTGCAAAGATATGACAACATTCTCCTTTTTTGAGAAGGTGGTAGATGGCTTAAAGCCAAGCAAAGATAAATTGATTGAAAAGGATATCCTTGTTTATAAAGATGCAACACTACCCAGACCCCTTCACCAGCCTTGTTTACTTGTTGTACATAATCATCAGCAGATATCTCTCGGATATCTCCAAACTTAGAAGCAGCTTCTTTTTTCTTTAATTCAGCTATCCTTTGCATCCTACAGGATTAAAACAAGGCTATAGCTAGATCAAACCTACATCCATAAGTGAACTACACAGATTGTCTTTATGGGTCTTTTCATAACCAAAATAGTACTTAAGTGATGAGTTCATAAAAATCCATTTTCAGGATTTATAAATTTTGATCTTAGACTCTTAAAGAGCTCAAAAAATAGTAATAAATACAAAAATTTCATTCAAATCAGAGAAAAAGTTTCTGAAATATGACAATTGGTCGACTTAAAATCTCCTATAGAACCATAGTGTTGGCTCATGAAATCATGACAATGACCTAAAATATCTTGCTTTGATAGGGAATGAATGGTCTATTGATTTGGCATATCTCTGATAATGTTTGATACATTTGTGTAAAAGTTTGCATTTGGGATCATTATAAGGTACAGTTTCTAAATATATACCTCAAATCAAGATTTTGTGAGTGTATAAAGGGAACAAACCAGGTTACTTAAGAGCTCTTGAGAGGATTGATTCATTACATTAGCACCATGGTGACAATAAATTTCAAGTTGTGCCAACTTGAAAAGAAATGCAAAACAAATGGAATCTGAATGGCTGGTAGGAACAAGGTAAACATGCATATTTTCCTTTCTGTTTAATTGGGTCAGAAGAATACCTTAACATCTTAACATACAAGCAACAGGCATGACAAAAAACAGCATAGGATGAATACTTTAAAAGTCAACACAATGCTTGTGAGATTTACCATGTGATAATTCCAAGTAATTTGGACTGCAAAATTGCCTTTGTTCACATGATTATCAAAAAATGAAGTAAGCCTTTTTCATACACATCCAACACAGTGCAGCCATACTTGACAAACCACACAATTTGGGATTTGCATTACGCAAATGAAGAATGGTAGAGAGAACGTAACAGTAAGGAGGCAAAGCAAAAAAAGCCTGGATGACTTTTACAATAATGGGCCGATACCTGATCATTTCAAGGATTCTATCATCTTCTTCATCTTCTTTCTCAGCTAATTCATCCAGGGTCATATCATCTAAACATTTTCCCTGACTTTTTTCTTTGACTGTATTCTCAACTATATCTACGATTTGATCTTCTGTTATTTCTTTCTCTTCCTTGGGAGGTAGGATGTTGAATTTTCTTAAAGCACTGTTCCATTCTGTGTCTTCATTTGGATCCTGCATCTGTGTATGGGAAACAAACGTGACACAAACGGTTATTAGAGACGTCATCGTTGAAACAACAGAAATATATGTCACACCTATACAGCAATGTTGAAAAAGACCAATAAGTGCCTTCCTGCACTTTTGCAATCATTGGTATAAATATTGATGACACCTTCTACAAACAAGTTGTACATGCTGTATAAGATTTATGAGTAAAATAAAAACATACCAAACATAGTCAGAAATGTAAACAAAATTGTCCGTATGATTGCCCCACACATGAGAGGTCATATACATGAAAACGACACAGATAGTGAAATACCTACTGGTCCATCCAATTCAAACACAAACAGTAAAGAAACAATGATGAGATTGAAGAAAGCGAATGACAACATAGGCGCTCCAACAAGAAAAGGTCCAGAAAGTAAGCAATTCATTGTTGAAAGCAGTGCAACAAAGATTGTTGTAAGTGAACGGGAACTTTTATCTGATTATATCAGTTTTGTCCAACCTCACCAAGTTACCATAGTAGACAGCCTGTGCTCTCATAATCAGTCAAGTGAAAATATAAGTTGAGAACTACAAAAGAAGACAAAGAACAGAGCACAATGGTGACATAAGCTGATATGCTCCACATTCCCACTTCCCAAATAAATCTACTCAGTGTTCATTCTCCTCAAGCCAGGGACTGTAGATTCAATATTCCACAGTATGCCAATTCATGTGACATATACAACATTAAGGGAGAGTCGATTGGTCAAGCAAAAGGCAAGGGGTCAAGAGGATAAATCTTAGAAGGTGAGGTAGTGTGGCCAGAAGTGCAGGCATCTCTGTTAATGGAAGATTGAGTCAAGGCCATGTTGGTTCCTGAAATAGAAGTTGTGGCATCGACACGTCAGGTATGTTGGGGAAGAGAGGCCTCAGGAATTCATTCGTAGTGTTCATCTACATGGAATTGGAGGGTAGTGATGAGTTCAGCACACCTGTCAGACTGTAGTGGTTGTATCGAAGGGAACATGGCCTCACAAGGGTCTCACAAGAAACTGGATAACATCATGGCAGCTAAAGCGATGGAATTTGTTAATAGTGACGTAGTCAACTGATCTGATCGGCAGAGATTGTTACTTAGGCATGTGCAAATGCCATCAGGGAAACGTCAGAGGTATTTGAAAGATTTGGCACTATCTGGCGATGGATGGGTCGAAACCTGAATGTAAAACATACGAGGGTAAGGGGTTGCGATGCATACATACCCAAACATGATGCTGAGAAATTCAAAAGGATCTTTTGTTGGGTAAATTTAAAAGCCCAAGGCCTCCCAAATCTACATGCCAGATACGAACACCCTCTGCATGTGACTGGATATGTCACATTTATAGAAGAAAAGTTCACGTTAGATCTGAACAGAAAAGAAATTTCTGATACCAATACAGTGGAGATCAAAGGGAGAAAAAGATTTAATTGCCCATGGCTGCTCCAATATGACATGTGTTGCCAGAGCCAGAAGTTGAAGTTCTTAAAAATTAAGCTGAACAACCAGTAACACAAAAGACTCTGACTCCAGTAAAAGGTCACGTCAGAACCTGCTGCAATCACATAAGAGAACCAAGCCCCCAGCAGGATATCAGTGATGTTGGTAGATATCCTACCAGAGTCAGGTCAAAGCCAGGTTGGTTTGGAAATGAGGCAACAGAAAACGAGATGAGCAAATTAAACAGTGCCAAAGATCATGATTTCTTGTATCAGCTTCCAAGTGATATTGAAGATTCCAACAGCGACAATTTATATCACCTGTTAGCTGATCCTCATACAATAGAAGCCGTAGAAGGACCTGAAAGAAAATGATCGAAAGAAGTGGCAGACAAGAAATGAAGGCTTGGAAATTAGTTGATTCATCAGAAGATAGAAAAATAATTGGCTGTAGATGGGATTTGAGAAAGAAATATTATAGCAAAAGATCGCCAGCACAAGTTCAAAGTGAGATTGTTAACAAAGAGATACTCTCAAATCCTTGGATTTGACTATTTTGAAACATACAGTCAAATTACACCTTAATGCATTACAAACAGTAATAGCATTTGCCCTCTCATAAGGAATGAAAATCCACAAAATGCAAGTTACCACTACATTTCTAAATGGCAAAGTAGAGAAAAACTTCTTAATGGAACAGTTTCCAGGATATGTTCAAAAGGGACAATAAGCAAGCATATTGCTAAGGATAGTTTCATGTTTGTCAGGGAGGTTAACAATTTATGCAAACAAGACAATTCTAAGGTTTCCTGTGATGTCAAATGTTTATTCACCAATGTACCACTTCAAGAGTCGATTGATCTTGCAGTTCAATATATCCTTCATGGTAACCCTGATATCAAAATTTGTGGTTCCGAACTCAGACAGTTGTTCGTTTTTGCAACAGAACAATCCCATTTTTGATATAAAGGGACATTTTTTGATCAGATTGATGGTGTAGCTATGGGATTACTACTTGCCCCTTTTTTTGCGAATTTGTTGATGGGTCACTACGAGAAGATATGGCTTGATATGTATCAAGTTTTATAGATGTTACGTAGATGACATATTCTTATTTGTTTAAGACAGAAAATGACGCTCTACCTTTTTTAGACTTCCTTAACACTAGACATAAAATTAAGATTACCATGGAAAAAGAGGTGGATAAAAAATTGACTTTCCTAGACGTACTTGTTGATGACACTAATCCACAGACTCCATACACTACTGTTTACCATAAAAAGACCTACAAAATAGGGCTAGTTCATACTCTAATAGGCCTTACAAGATCAATAACACTTCAATAGGTATCCCCGATGACATCAGGAACTAACTTGCACTTTAAGTAAAATGTTTTTCCCAAGCAGCATCATTGATAGAGTAGAATATAATATCTCAACAAGGCTGGTAATAGTGATCCTACGGGCCCAATTGTACCAATGCTTGTCAAACAAGGCCACCCAGGGATAGTAACATCTTTTATTTTAAGCTACCATATGTAAATGCCTTCTCTTTGATTGCACAGAGAAGAATCGATAACCTTAATAAGGCATGCTACCATTAAGAGTGTACCTTTTAAGTTGGCTTTTTCATCTTCTAAAAATGCAAATCTATTTTATGTGAAGGATTCTGTCCCCAAAAGTCTATGTTCTCATGTTGTATATAAATTTACATGTGCAGGCTGTAATTCCTGCTATCTTTTTGTGGTACAAAACTTGAAAATCGCCCTGCAAATTTGCAACATTGCCCTAAAATCATACTTAAAAACATTTTTTGTCTGACACTCCTCAGAGTAAGAAACGTCAGAAAGGAAGTAAATGCATATGGCAACCTATTTATATGAAACATGTAGCAAAACTAGTATGCAAGAAAGGAAACAAAGAAAGAGAAAATAAAGAAACAAAACATTATTGGAAGAGTCCAAGTGAAAGAATAACTCTTTCTACCTACAGAGCACTAGTTTTGTTGTTTTAATGTAGACAGACTCCAATACACTCAGATGAAAGGACGATCTAGCTGTGGCAATTATCCGAAAATGCTCGTCCTTATACATTTTGGGGCATAGCGAATTTTCTAGGCTTTAGCCAGACAAGTCGAAGGGTAGGAGCCAGACAAATTGCAACACATCCACCTGCTGCCTTGCAGGTCAAGTCCTTCGGGACAAAGGCTATGAGAAGGCCACTCAGATGCAAAACCAGCCTGCTGCCTTGTAGGATTAAGCCTCTTGAGGTCCTACCTTCTGGGTAAAGGTGTGCTGATAGCATGACAGCAGAAGGTGGCCAACCTCACACATAGAGGTTATCGGCTGGCAACGAGGAACAGCTTGGACCTGTTCAATGGCCACGTGCCCAGGATCAACGTGAGTCATAGTTTAGTTGTGAATATAGGCTGTGATCCGATGTCAGGAGAGGAGTGGGCACCGTCACACTGTATTTGCCCATGACTCACCACATGATGACAACTAACAGGAACCCAACCATACCGGATCAGTCACAGCCCGGGATACCAATGGCCGTGCCTACTGTTCCACACCAGGGTGGACAAGGGAAGTCAGCTACTGGTGCAACACCAACAAAGATTGTCACATGGAAACAATTTGTCATAGGCACATGGAATGTATGCACATTAAGCAAATGTGGGAAAATGGAAGAATTGATTCACGAGATGGACAGCTACCGTTGGCAGGTTCTAGGTCTGTGTGAAATGTGCTGGACAGGTTCAGGGGAGGACAGGACTTGGCAGGGTGACAAAGTCTAGTAAAGCAGGGAGGACAACACCCACAAGAACAAAGTAGGATTTCTCATACAAAAAGACTGGACAAAGAGTGTTCTCAGACGTATGCCTGTTTCACCACGAATAATGGCCATATGACTCAAGGCAAAACCATTCAATATATCAGTAGTTCTAGTGTACATGCCAACAACCTCTTATACTGACAATGATATGCAAAGAGTCTACGACCAGCTACAGGCCACAATCGATGAATTAACCCAAACAAGAAATTAAACTCATACAGGGTGATTGGAATGCTAAAACAAGTCAAGACTCTAATCCGAACTGGTCAGGAATCATCGGAACCTCAACAAATGCTCCTACAAATGATAGGGGACAGCCTCTCTTAGAACTTGTAGCATACAACCATTGTGTACTGGCAAACACCCTTGGCCAGCATAAACCATCAAGAACTATGACATGGGCAGGGAATATAGAAACCAGATAGACTACATCTTGGTTCCAGGACAGTTCATGTGCGGTGTGCATGCCTCACGAACAAGGAGTTTTCTTGGTGCTGATGTGGGATCAGATCACAACTTGGTGATGTTAACAATACAGGTCAAGCTACAAAGACGCAGGAAACCTGAGAACAAACAGACGAACTTAGAGTGACTCCAGGACAAAGCCACAGCCAACACATTCCAGGCAGTTGTGGGAGGGAGATTTGCCCCACTTTTGTCTCTAGAGAAGCAGCCTGAAGTAAATGAAATGGCAAAAAGGATGAACGACATTCTTTGTTCAGTGGCAAATGAGCACGTTGGGAACATAGACAAACCTGCAAACCATGGGTGATGCAAGACGTCCTGTTACTCTGGGATCAGCATAGAGCCTTGAAGAACAAGAGACATACAGCTGATGGTGACACGAAATACAGACAAACTCCCTAATCAAAACTGAGATGTGAAAAGCCAAACATCAATGGATAGAGAATAGATGCACAGAAATTGAATCCAATATCACCAACACAAAGAAGGCTTACGAAATGGTAAAACAGCTAACAACAGAAAGGCCGAGAAGAGCAACTACTATCAAGGACAAAACTGTGAAAAATCTTATGGAGGAGGAGGATATAATAAAGCGATGGACAGAATATTGCACAGGTCTCTATAACCACCATGCTCAAGGAGCGCCAGAAATCTTAAACAACAGACCAGCGGGCCATGATGATGATGGGTTGCCAATCCTCCGTGATGAAGTTCAAAGGGCAAGAAAGACCTTGTATAAAGGAAAATCACCAGGTGTGGATAATATACCATCAGAACTTCTACAAGCTAGAGGAGAGGAGCTTGTCACCTACCTAACAATGCTATCTAACCATGTGTCATGAGACTAAAGTATGGCCAATGCAGTGGACTCAATCTTTGGTAATCTCACTACCAAAGAAGGGAAATCTCCAGTTGCGTGAAAACTACAGAACTATAAGCCTCATAAGCCATCCCAGTAAAGTACTTACTAAACAGGCTTAAATCGCAATCTGAGGGCATTATTGCTGAAGAGCAAGCCAGCTTTCACCAAGGCCAATGCACAGTGGAGCAGATCTTGAATCTGAGAATCATAAGTGAGCAGTACAAGCAACACCAGCAGCACCTCTACGATGTATTTATTGATTTCAAGAAGGCATTTGACCGGGTATGCCAGGAAGCACTGTGGGCGACAATGTAGTTCTGCAACATCTGTCCACATATTACCTCCTGTATTAGGAGCCTTTACAATTCCGCAAAGAGTGCAGCGGTAATAAAGGAGAAGACCAGAGAATGGTTCAAGACAACTACAGGTGACAGGCAAGGATGTTTGCTGTCCCTATCCTGTTTAACATCCTCCTGGAACAGCTCATGTCAATGGCACTGGCAGATCACACTGGGTCAGTAAGCATCGGTGGTTGATGCATCACAAATCTGAGGTTTCCCGATGATATAGATGGCATTGCCCAAAGTGAACAGGAACTGGTGCACCTAATACACCAACTGGACAAAACTCCAGAGATGTTTGGGATGGAAGTCAGTGCTGAGAAAACTAAAGTTATGGCAAACAATCCCGAGGGAATACAGAAAGACATGATGGTTGGAGGGAAGAAACTTGATACAGTCTCTATGTTTAAGTACCTCAGAGTAATTGTCTGATGAGGGTTTCAAATCAGAGGTTTGGGCATGGATCACTAAAAGTACTGCTGTGCTTACTTGCCAGAAACCCATCTGGACCAGCACCAGCATCATGCTATCCAAAATCAGACTCCTACGGGCCTTGGTTCTTTCCATCTTTCTCTATGGATGCGAGACCTGATTCTTGACAGCAGTACTCCAACATCAGGTGCAGGCGATGGAAATGAGATGCTACAGGAGAGTCCTTGACATTCTCCTACACAGAGCATGTGACCAACTCTGAAGTGACAAATCACACACGCCAGGCCATAGGTCCTTCGGATGATCTTCTTACTGTAGAAATACAAAGGAAGCTCCGCTGGTATGGTCATATCACATGAATGGACGACCTTGCAAGGACTATCCTACAAGGAACAGTACCTGGCGGAAGAAGACGAGGACTCCAAGCAAAAAGATGGAAGGATAATATACCAGAGTGGGCTGGTCTGAGCATGGCAGAGGCAACACTGGTAGCCCATGACCGAGAGTTATAAAATCAATTACATTTTATGAGATTTGACCAAAATGATTTCTTCACTTATGAAACATTTCCAGAATAACACTAAGGGACACAATTTTAAATCCAAGACCAGATTTAAAGCATATCAATGGAAATTATGTCCTGCCTGCCAGGATGCATTTCATGTAGTAAGGCCCAAATATGTCCAGCATGGGCTTAGAAAAGTACGTTGGTGTACGAAGGCAAAATTCTGCCTATCGGCATATCGAGAACAAAAAATCCCTAGGATAAATCAATTTGTGTTTATTGGCATATCATTGACAGTATAGCAGCATGGCATAGTAACAGAATATTGAAGAAAATGTCCAGCATTGGATGGACATGGAATACACTGTGCCCTGTGGGCTACTTGGGCCAGCCAAGTGGGTGTGTTTAGAATTTTACATTTAAACATTGCGTTCTTTGTGTCCTGTCACTTTATGCCATACCTCACTTATACCATACAGTCAATACAGTGCATGGTCGACTGTGACCGGTCACAGTTCGTGAAAGATTGTTATTTCTCCCAAACACAGGCTTACTGTACATTACATATTGGACAGGGTGCATTCTGTGTAAAACTCACTCCGGAGATACGCCAGTGTATAATTTCCTCAGGTTTACGCCAACGTTCACGATTAGAATATATATTCATAAGTCATGCCGAGAGGAAAGTTAACTCCAGGCCGGAAATGTTAGGACCTAAGTGCATGAAATGCACCGTGGATTGGTCGTCACAACTCAACATGTCTAGGTTGCCGACACAAGTATCGTCACAAAAGTAATTCTCAAAAGGTTCGGGCCTTCCGATTAGTTAGAAGGGCGTTGTTTTATACACGTTAGGCTGTAACGATCACGAAGGAGCTAGCAAGTTCGATAACAAATGAAATGTGGCATACTGATGAACATTTGTGGGCATGGTCACTAATTAAGTACCCTGTGAAAATGCCAGCGTACCTAATCTGAATAGCTGTATTACACAAAAACTGCTTTATCTTACCTTGAACTCAAGTGCAGTGTTGAAAATTGTCAAGGTCAGGGAAGTTGACGAACCAAAAAGGTTGTATGAAGCATATCCGGCCAATATGAAAGCCATAAAATGGACTCGTTTTGAAAACGAAAAAATTGCGCACAGTTGCTCTCTACTTGTAGCCCATTATTTCTTCTCTAAAATTTACAGGTTCTAGGGAGACACATAATTACACGAACCAGGAAAAGAGGGTAGAATCTTTGTTGATCATGGCATCTCTGTTGCGAACTAGCGCTAGACGTGTATTTGCACCGAACCTTTGTAGAATGGCTGCAACCAGTGGTATACCTGATCCAGGAAGCGGTGCTGGAAGGGTAAGTTACCTGAATATTTCTTTGAGACGATAAACAAATCTGTCAACGTGCGGACGTCATGGCAGAGTAAGACGATCAAGAAACTTTGAACAAAGCGCCTGTTGTTCTAAACTGATGGGTATAGACAATATATGTTGGTATATATATGTTCAATATTCTGGTTCTCCCTATACCGAGCTGTCGATACGAGGTAAGGCTAGAGCTTTGCCCCGAGGAATCTCGTGGTGATCTCGGACTTGTCATAATAATCGATGATATTTTAGACGTTGTACGTGACTTGCATCAGTTGCTCAGTGTATTAAAATATGTAGGAAATTACAAGAAGTAGGTTCACACCTAATCGCTTGTTCGTAAATAATGTGAAGAACATGTTCTAAAGTTATTAAATTTGACAGGGTTTTAAAAGGCCAGGAAAAACTTCATTGCTCTATCGTCAACGTGGCATGTTTTTATCGATCAACTCATGCAATTCGTGATTTTAACTTGTATATATAACTTGTCATCCTAAAACGATGTCGATTCTTGTTGATGATATTTCTTTAGTTTTGTTTAGTTGCTATTCTTTTGTTTCAAAGAATTGCCCTCTACCAGGTCAACCCTGTATTTGAAATGACACTTGTCTAGCAATAAAAAATTACTATCAGGCCCCGATATTTACTAGCTTGATACTGCTTATTGCCAGGCAAAGATGTTTTTCCCAATAGTGTTTAAAAATGTATTTTTCGATTTAGATATGTATATTGTACACTTGAAGTTAGATACATGTATTGGAAAATACTGCATTATAGTGGCTGTGCAATGTTACACTTTGGCAACAGTGATTCATACAGGGCAAAGGCCTTTGTGCTTTTTAATAGTTACCACAGCATAATGCCTCTTATTGGTAATAGTTGGTGAGCAGTGATGGACATTATGTTAAAGCATTGAAAATGTCCATTGGTGTAAAAATAATTATAAGATCTGTACTATTACATTATTACTTCTTACCATTACTTTTAGGGTGGAGGTGGTGGTGGAGATATCAAGTGAGTTGATTATATGTTATAAGTTCTTGATTGAATTTAAAGATAAAGTGTAGTCTAAAAGCAATAACAGACTGCATTGTTAGCAATAAATTTGCTGACAAGGTAGTACACCATAACCAACTCAATTGAAACAGCATAAAAATAAAGACAAAGAAGACACCAGCTAGTATTTGCATCCACCTGCACATGGTCTGTACTGCCACACCTGTGCCAGAGTCTGCATCAGTGGCTAGGTTAAGAGTCTTGTGCATGTACAATGTACTGCATGCCAAACTCTTCTCCCCTGCACTATCTGTAAGGTGTAAAGATTCACGTTGGCATCTTTTCTTTGTGTCACCAAGAAAAGTAAATAAAAATAATATTAATAGAAGAGCATGTGAAGTATTGCTATACTGGGACGCTAGGTACTAGGCCTGAAAAGTAAATATGATGGTACTTTGCTCATGGTGTTGCTAAGATTGTGGTCTTTGCCTTTTTGCCAGGATGCACATGTCTTATATCCTACCTGTTGCTTGGGAAATGCTTATTTTCTTTGTGTGTCGTGTTGTTTACTTTGATCATCTTAGAAAATTCAGTTGTGCATGCTACCTGGTTCTTCGAGACCTAGAAGTGATTACAACTTCTAACAAACAAACAAATGAATTACTGTCTGAAGTCTAAGGCTCCAACAGACACTAGAAGAGTGAATTCCAAATTATAAAATTATTTTTATGTTGGTTTTTATTTTATGTTTTATTTTGTGTAGCGGCCAGTACAGCTGGCACTTGTATACAAATACAAGATTTCCCGTAGCATTTAGTGAATCATACCTGATAAATATCTTTGAATCCTATTAGCACATTTTTCCTTTCCTTGTATTGTCCTGCATTGTATTGTATTGGACACCTGATGTCAGAATTTTTTCTGTAATTTTAACCCCAAAATGTTAAGTTTTGGAAACAACTAATCACAATAATGAAAACATGGTCTCATTTTTAAAACATCTGCTTGTAAGTACTGGGTCAGATTTTGCTTGTACAGGACTTGTTTATTTATTACTTTTGTAATAGGCAACAGGACCCCATTAAAAATGTTTTGTGACTGTGAGCGTAAAATGCACCTGTAGATAACATAAGATTTAGCAAAAGATTGGGTAATGATGAATATCTATTTTTGAAAGATTCTATCCCCAAAAGGCTTGTTTTGAAGTTTCTCAGTGCACATATTTTTAAGTAAAGAAAGCCAAATGTCACACGTTAGATTTGAGATTACCATTCTGATGGTTGTCACGAAATTAGCAGATTGAGAACTTCACCAAAGCCAACATGTAAACCCACCTCAAAAGGAGAGATAAAGTGCTTACAGAAATCTGGAAGATGACATTTTTATGCCTGTGAGTGCAGCTTGCAGGTTTTTGCAGAATTATGAGGTCCAGTAGTCAAGAGCTAATGAATAACACCTGACATTGGTATTATTGGTATTGTAAGGCTGCTTTAGGCTTACAGTAGGTTACCGTAATGTTTTCTGGACCATGGCTGTATTGAATTGAATTAATGATGTGATTTGGTATTAGTGCTGATATTCAAGTCTCTAGTTAAGACTCTTTAACATCTGTTTCTAGGAGTGCTGGTGGAGCATTTGCAAAAATGGAGGTAGCTCATGAAGAACAGTACTTCAGAAAATTGGCAAGTATTATATGTTGCTAAGAAATATACTTTATAGACTAATGTTGGATTTTACTTCCAGTTTTTGTATTATGATAGTAATCATAATTATATATATAAATGTATAAATATATAAATATATGTATTGTGTTATCATACTAAGGGATACATATGTTACTTGCTGCAAGAGCTCTTTTACTTCTATGGCTTTTTACAACTGATGGGAATAAAGTTCCAATGAAGCCTAAAGTTTTGAAAGTGCAAGAGTTAAGTAAATACCACTGTGTCAATGTTTGCTTGTTCAGAATCCAAACAATGTTATCCAAATATTGTGAGTGAGCATTGAACATGAAAATTGTTTTTGATCTGTCCACATATGCCCAATTGAAACAATGCTGTTGAAAGTGTAAGGCATTGTCATTTGTTGGAAACAAATAGAACTGGTTAATGTTTAGTGTTGAGTATTTGTTATCAACAGGTATAGAGACTAATGCTTTTATTTACCAGAATTTGTTAGTCGGGGGTCGCAGTGACATGTCATGAGAAGTGGAGAATTAAGTAGCAAAGTTGGCCTGAAAGAAGATAGAATTGGGTAAAATAGTGGGTACAATTTGATTCCAAATCTGAAATCAGTTAGGACATCACACAGTTGATTATCACTTCAAATACTTTAGGATACTTTGTAAAGTTGGATGAAAGGCTTCACTCATGCATTTTGAATTACAGCAGGTGCAACTGTCCAACAAGGATTTGCATTATGGCACATGAGCCAAATCTTTCTTGTAACACAGTATGATAATATATGAGCCAAGACTTGGAAATAGGTATATATGATGCATCTTTGGACAGCTAGAAAAAGCGCAGAAGTTGATTTAATTTTTGTCATGAACTGATCTCGTGTTAAAAGCTGTACTTAAGTTTCACATAAGACCATGTCTGTGTGGATTGTAAACATACACATGAACACTTAAAAAGGAAACAACATTCTAAATTTTCCCTAAAATATTGGACAGTTTCATTCCAATTCAGATCACTTAATATCAATTGATTTTTAAAAATCAATGGACATTTATTTTCATATTTTCTTGTTTGTTTTAGCAAGCTGAGCAATTGGCCAACCTGAAACGTCAGCACCAGCAACAAGCATTGTATCATGATGACGAGATCAAATTTCACGAAGATGCAATTAAACGACATTATGAAGCCATTGAAAGACACAAGGTGATGAAGACCCAGCATGAGGCTGAAGTTAGACATTCAGAGGATGCTGAGAAGCAAAGTATTAAAGACATGCACAGAAATGGCTCACGATAATTAAGCAATGGTGATAGTTAAGATAACAGGACATTTTTGTATTTGTGTGATAGTGTTGCTTTGGAATCCAAAATATAATCAGTGTTAACGTACAAACAAAACAGAAATCGTAAGCATTTTTTGTTGAAATGATATCTGCTGTAGTACATTTCGTTTGTGCTAAAAGTGAGTGTTGTTGCTTTCCTTTTAATGAAACTGTGTTTTGTGTGCTTCCGGTGATTCAGGAACATAATCCTGGTCTATGTGTTGATCATGGGTCATAAAGTTCTTTGTTGGAAGAGTTTGGCTTATCTTCTTGACAGACTTTAATGTGACATTACAGCCATTGAATTGATTTAATTGCCACTCAATGTTTGGTTCTGATATGAAAGGAAAGATATATCCTGTCAAATTTTGTGTAAGGGGCAAGTGACTTTTGAGTCTATTGTGTCTTTTCATTCCCTGCTGCTCTCTGTTTTATGCAGTTATTTTGGTACTGCTTCATGTATGCTGCCTTATATGCAAAGCTATGATTGTCTGGTGACACAAAGTTAATATCTAGGACTTAATAATGTGAAAGCTGGAAAACATGACATTGATTAAGATCATTCTATCCAGGTTTTCTGAGGTCTTTTATAAGCTACTGGTCCCTCAGTACTCATGCTAAACACCTCCCAATGTCAACTTCAGAATCTTTTCTGTGCTGATGCTATGATACTATAGGTATCAAATATGCTATGCTATGCCTCGCTCTTGGGTGTTTCATAGAAATGATTTGCTAGTATCACAATAGCTTATTTCATCTTATTTTGCTATAAATGTACAAAGGTACTGCTGCTGGACTTCCATTAAAGAATTTTGTTTTGCAGGAAGCAGGTATTCTAATAAGTTAGTCAAGCAAATTAAAACTTGCTGCCTTAATTAGCACAAAACTTGTAAGCTTGTTTGAATGGTCATCACTTCAATCACCTTTTTCCAACTTTTAGGGTTAAGCTATGTTTGACAATGGTGTATGTATCCCTTTAGACTTTTATTTGGATTAGAAAAACCGACTCCACTAACAATCTTGAGTGTACTGTCATCTGCAAACTGCAAGGCACCATCTTAGATGTATCTACACTTCATCCCCACAGACTTAACTTCGACTTTGACGTCTGTCGATGCGCGCATCTACACATTTTCAATGATTTCTTTCATTCTTTTGTTGTTGTGGTAGACCTTAGCTAGGACCTTGCAGATGATTTCATACTAATATAGAATCATACTTAAAAGCCCCTTTCGTCTGACACTCTTCAGAGTATGAAACGTTAGAAAGGAAAGTATATGTATATGGCAACCTATTTATACGAAGCATGCAGCAAAACTAGCCAATCATAAAGAAGGAAGGAAACAAAGAAAGAAAATAAAGAAACAAAACATTATTTGAAGAGTCCAAGTGAAAAAACGAACTCTTTCTGTCTACAGAGTACTGGTTTTCTTGTTTTAATGTAGACACTCTCCAGTACACTTGGATGAAAGGACGAGCTAGCTGTGCCAATTATCCGAAAGTTCTCACCTTATACATTTTGGCGCATTCTGAATTTTCTAGCAAATGTTGGCCTATAGCAGAATCGCATGTTTTGGCGTCATTTTGGCTTTGCAAGCGCGAGATGGCTGTTCTCTAGGAGGAATTGATTTTGTTGCATGCAAGGTCAAGCTTTTTTCTGCCACTTCGTTACAACCATTTCTTTGTAAGCAGAAATCAACAGCAAGAAGAGAACTGCTGTTATAGTTATCTTGTAAGAGGTTTCATGTGCCGTGATAACATTGACACTTTACTCGTGAAATTTGAAGATCAAACTTACAATTCAAAGACATTTTGTGGAGTAGGGATGCTAAACGTACTAAGCAACGTGTTCATTTTTACAACCACTGATTCCTGATGTAATAAAGTAATCAGCTGCAGTCAAAAGACACTGTTATAATTTTGGACACCAAAGTGAGAAACACGTCATGCCAGCGCCTATTTTAACCTGACTACTATGGAAAAGGGAAGACAGTTCCCCCCTCCCCCAACGACAGAGGAATTTCTTAGCTTTCAGTTTTCAACAACATGCCCTTTCCTACAAGAGTAATAGCTTAACCCCTAAACCAGCATCCTATGAACAGGTCCTATGCTGAGTGGCTTAGCAACATATTCTACTAACCGACCAACGTGCAATGTTTTTTCAGTAAGAGCTTTTTTTAATGTTGCTGAACAGCAATTGAAATATATATTAACGATATTATGAGCATTAATTATTGCTTACTAATATCATGCACAGACAGGTATGGCATGCTCAAAGAAGGAATAAAACTGCTGTCCACCTGTAGGCATTATCTATAAAAGAATGGCAAAGTATTGGCAGGACACTGTGACTGCAATGCTGTGCTGAGAGAATCGGGCACTCGTGCCTTTCCTTCTCTCTACTATAAAAGCAATGGTAAAGACATAAAACTGTACTAGAGACTCAGTTTCTCTTTAGATAAGGTCCCTAACAAAATTTGATTTCACGTCATCTCAATCAGACAAGAGCTTAAAATTGGCATCTATGTGCTCAGAGGTTACAAGGGGCAGAGAAATCAAGCTAGGGAAAAATATGTGAAATCAAAATTGTGCGCAACTTTAATTAAATAAAATAATTCCCATTGGCTAAAACATCCAAAACTGGAAGGGTGTAATAAAAGATTGCCTAAGGTATTCATACCTGTAGTTATCTGTTATTCATTAATAGTTTTTTTGTTCGTCAAGAATGAAAAGTATTTTTCAAACATCTACTTTTGAGAATGAATAGCTTATTTCTTCCTGGTTTTTCCTATATGAATTAATTTTACACTGTCAAATGGAAAATACAAATAGTATGTTTCTGCCATACCCTTTTGCATCACAAAGCTGCAAGTATTATTCTTGTTTAGAAATCGAAATATGCAAACGACCGGTTAAATTGGTGGAAATTGAACGAGACGAGTGAGTGGAATTTGAAATTTGGGAGAAAATCCGGTCTCAATGTCCGCTACGTCGGTGATTATTTGTGTGGTAAGAGCTTAACCAAAGCATCATCTGTGTACCAAAATTTGCTTCTTTAATTACCGAATAATGTAAATATTCTTGTACACTATAACATTAATAGCCTGAACTGATGGAGAAAAAGCGATCGACAAAAGACTCGATATATTTATATATATACAGACAAAATGTGGTATCTTAAAAGAAGTGATTTTCAATATCGTGTTTCAAATAAGCTATTTTATGACAACTATGTCAGAGAAGCATTCCCTGGCATTGTCAAACCCTTCCTTTGACAGTGAGTTAGGAATTTGTGCTTGATGGAGAAAGTAATTATAATCCAAGACATTACAAGAGGACTGGATGCATTTCTTAAAGCATGGTGTTTATAAAGATTCAAATAGTTACATAAATGGGTAATTTTGGGAGTGACTAATATAAAACTAACTTAATATATACATACAATGTTACAATCTAAGTATTGAAAGTTTTATCTCAATTGGATTGGCAATAACATTCAACGCCCGCGGAAGGTCTTTTAGATGCTAACGAGTAGAGAGCTTTCCAGAAATTCCCCATCGATCGTAGCACTCGTAATTGTTTATTATTATTACCTTCATGCGGCATCTTTTGCAACTGGTAATGATTCCGGGTATGTTTGCATCAATCTGTATCATGCGCAAAAAGGTTTGACTAAAGATTTGCAAGGTCTCGTTTCGATACTTTTTTCAAGGCAGAAGTACAGGTGTTAACTTTTGAAGGTCTTTGCTTTCCTCCTGTATCTCTAGAGTTGAATGACAGGAATTAAGAAATCTATAATGTATCTATATTGTAGAAAAACGCAAAATTTATAGGCGTTTTCCATGTTTTCCATGCAGGAGTTCATGAACTGCATATTTTAGTTAAAGGTAATTCCCCATAGCTGGTCGAGAGATGCTAAGATCGGTATAAACATTTTGTCCGTTCATTAAACTATATATATACAAACTATATACAAATGTATATAAAGCTCAATAAAACAACTTTCTTTAAACGTTCAATTTTATATTAACTGCGTTTAAATACCTTGTAGTATGAGCTTGTGAGGATAGAGTCACATTGTGCAATTAAATTTTTATTAACAGGAACCGTCTATAAAATGGCATTTATGCTATTGTTAGGTAATTCCTTCGTGAATTGACACGTGATTGAAACACATTATCTCAATTTGATCATCATCAGTCATAACTACTTTGACATAAAGAATGAAGGAATCCTAGAGCTATTATTCATGCGTAAGACAAGAGGACAGATTGACAGCAAGGACCCGTGTCCTCCTGCTTATATGAGCAAAAATATATTCACTATCCATGTTGTAGAACCCTTATCACTTGTGAAGAAAGCAAGTGGATGTGTCAATCGTTTAAGGTCATTTTTGGACAAACACAGAGTAAATCAAGATTAGAATAATGGTATTTTTAGTAACTCGAGTACTTCTTTTGATTGTTGCTTGACATGGATGCTCGAGTTGCTAGTGGGAGGAATGATACTTCACTTTACGATGTGCAAGTGATTCGTAAGTCACTTAGGACGTTATCTACCTTCCTACCGTCCTACGTACTTACCTTCCTACATACCTATCTGCCAACCTATCAACAGACCTTTCAACCAACCTACCTACCTATCTACCAACCTATATACTTATCTACCAACCTTCCTACCTACCTACCTTCTTACCTAACTACTGCCTGCCCACCTACGTACCTACCTACTTATCTACCTACTTGCTAACCTACCTACCTACCTTCCTACCTACCTACCTTCCTACCTCCCTCCCTGCCTACTCACCTACTTACCTACCTACCTATCTATCAACCTTCTTACCTATTTGCTTATGTTACTTACTATTTTCGATATTTACAAAATCGCTTTATGTATCTTTGCAATATGTCATCAGAGTATGATATTTTTGCTTAATTGTACCCACAATACACTAGTTCAACTTTTACATTCAGGCTGAAAGAAAAGTTAACATCGAAAGTCTTGTTTAAACGTATCCTATAAAACATTTTAGCAATTATAGCAATTATGAGCTAACACTTGGCTCGTAATTGCTATATTTTGTTAAGACCGCTCTGCGAAATGCATTGACGACATGGATACGAGAGTGGACCAAAGCACAAGACGCAAAATACCAAGGCATCAAATCCAAGGATCTGGGTCCAAATCCGCTGGTAAACATGCTAAGTGACTGGGAGGTGAGTCGCCAACTCTAAGTAAATCTAGGCGTATGAAACGAAGCAATAAAATTTAATCCAAAAAGAAATTTGACTGTTCAGCTTAGCAAGAAGTCAAGTTATGAGAGTGACCACCAGAGCTTTGAACACGGGTTTCACTACTGCAGGTTTACTGAGTCATTATATGGTGCTTTGTTAATCAATGCAGAAAGTTTATTCCCTTCCAAGATACTTAGGAAATGGTAATGAAAATTTCCTTGACATGATAGGCAATTGTTGTAAAGCACGGTAATTAATGACAAGCTGACAATGGGCTTAAAAATTCAATCGCATGAAAGGTATACAGAACTATAAGTCTTCAGTGAATTTCTTAAATACTTCTCTCAATGTACCTTAGCAATGTTGAAGCTCGACTTCTTTGAAGACAAGCAAGCCTGCTCTCGTACATGAATTTGCTAACAGGCCGAAAGTACAAGAGTTATTTACATAAAGATACATTTTTAAAATAAACCATTTACTTATCCATAGGATTAAAGTTAGATAAAATCTGCTGTTACTCCTTTTTATGCAAGAAATTGCTGTCAAGGTATGTTTCTAGGTAACCTGTATGCAGCATACATGATGCCAACAACAGCTCTTGAAGTTATTAAGCATACGTATTTTGACACCCGAGTGTTTGATCAAACAAATTAATTTGAGCATGGGTTGACTGTACCATCAATTAACTTAAGTTTGTTTATCCCTGCCTAAAAACAGCATGGCATTATTACCTATTTCCGTTTATCATATGAACTGAGGCTTATATAATCTAGTCACCCTCTTAAAACAAACAACTAATACACAAGATTTTGTTAAATCAATGTTTTGATGATTTTATTGCCCGCAAAGTGCCCTGTTAAAACTGGAGTATCTTTCTATTGTTAGCAAGTTGTATTTTAGGCCATGCTCTTAAATGCTTTTCTATCAAATCAGAAATCGATCGGCAATTTTCGTTTGAGATGAATAAATTTGAGGCGGTCCAACATTTCAAAGACTGGGTTTGTCAATCCTTTGCAACATAGGTGATCGCATCTGGATGACCTCGTAACCTATCAAGACCATTTATTCTTTATAATGGCATGTTATTCCTCGTAATTTAATAAAACAAAACTATTATTCAGACGCATAAACAGTAGCCCAGCATCCGTAATTATGGTCTTAGTGTGTAAATCCATCATTATGAAAAATATCAACAAAGCTCGTGCGTAAGCGAGGCAAGACAAAGACTTTTTCGATTTGTTTGTAGGTTAAATTTGCTTTGTATTCCAGAGAAACAAAACTTGATCCCCCTCTTTTGCTTTGATGAAGTTTGATTGAAAATTTTCGCCACAAAATTAGCTAAGACAACTCATTACCACAAAATAAAAATGTAGTACACAGGATTGTCTCATCTTTTGTTTACATTTTCGTTTCCTACGAAAAAACAAGTGGAACTTTAACGAAAATAGAACTCCTTTTAAAAGATGCACAATTAATGATTGAACTCAAAATTTTTCTAAGTTGTAATTTCGTATCAGTGACAATTGAAAGGAAACAAAGCACAAGTATCAGTCAGAAGGCGGTTGTGTGTTATTTGATACCAATCGTAATCCATGCCCTCCCACACAAATTTCGTCAAACTCACATACGTCAGAATAACCAACTGAAATCAGCAGATGAATGTAGGTAGCTGTTAGTAAAACAACCTTGTATGCGAACTTTGTACATGTCACATTTGCGAACTTTTGCATGTCACATTTCTGTAAATGCTTCATGATGTCACTGCAGCTTAAACAATCCATAGTATCAATGCAGATCTTACGTTGCATGCTTTGAAGCTAAGGTGGTCGATCATTAGAACTGTTTCCTTTAGCTAAACGTGTTCATCTGTATCCTTAACTTGCAAATACGGCGATTAATGGGTACCCGTACGAGCAAGAACACGTCACTTGTAAGCATATCTGCTAACGGAAAAACAATCAATTTTACCTGGGGACATTACGATTAAATCACCAAGAATGTTTTGGTAATCCTCAGAGGCCTGTTTAGCTCAGAAGAGAGGAAATTTAATTTGTAGTCATGCCAGCAGCATAAAAGACTGATCATTACAGCTTTACCTCTGTTCTAATCAACACCACCCTGTCCAAAATTATCTGGAACTAAGATTTCCTCACATGCTTCTATTTATTTAAAACAAGATATTAACATCATTAAAATTGCTTCGGTTCTGGGTTAGACCACTCTTTGCCTCTTCAGGAGACGTATTGCCACAGAAACACTTCTTTTTAATAAATGACCTCAACACCAGATTTAAGCATTTAAGCGCGGCTTCTGCTTATTTTACGACTTACTTTTGTATTATGCCTGTTATTGTTGTCTTGAGAGAGATAATATCTAAGTAGACGACTGACATAAAGGACTTCGTCTAAGTTTCTGCCAACCTTCAGGAGTTTTAAAGGTCTTTTCATTTTATGGTTAGACCTCTCATTGTATCTTTTTATGCATGAATAAATCACCTTGGTTTGCTAGTGACAAAAAGGTATTATTGAAGAAGAAATATATCTGCTTTCAAACTTGTAAAATCATAGAATTATGTCAAGTGCAGGATCATTGAAGGAAATCGAGACTTCAAATAGTCATTCTTAATGATTTACACAATTATTTACACTCATTTACACAACTTGGTAATTTTACTCCCTTAATTGCATTTGTCCCCTAATATAAAATCATTTTTGTAATCTAATGTAATATCTGGAAAGTTACCTTTAAAGTATGATTAAAGAACATTAAATCGTCATGATTCTGTATCCTATATGATTGTGAGATGGAAGACTATTTAATCCACAACATTTTTCTACAGAGGCATATCTGCTAATAACAATCTTTTGTATCATCTACATTATCCAAAGGGTCAATAAGTAACTTAATGTAATTGACTCCATTATTATATTTCACATTAGAATTCTTTTGATTTAAAGAAGTTGATTTCTTAGGTAAGAAAGAATTTGATTGTAAATTGGCTTAATTAAAATTCATCCAGGTGTAAGTTAGCATATATCTTATCCTTGAGTTAACACCTGCATGTCTGGTTAATAGATATCAGTTCCTGTCCACAAAAATCAGAAAAAATCCCATTACAATGAATTAGAAATAAAACTATTCCAATCTTCATCGGAACTGATTTATTGACATACCAAACAACAATATTATTATTATTATTGCTGCTGCTTTTGTCGTTGCAATCATCAACAGATCAAACCCTATACCTGTTGTTACTGTTTGCTTAGCACTCATAAATGCAAACGGGAGCAAGAGATATAAAGAGCTTTGATCGATCAGGAAGTGCCATTCAAATTAATAATAATAATAATAATAATAATAATAATAATAATAATAATAATAATAATAATAATAATAATAATAATAATAATAAACATCTAAAAATTTGACACAACGTTGATTGGTTAATCCTGCAAAATTTCTGCAAGGATTTGCTCAATCATGATATGTCATTAGAGTTACTACTTCTCAAATTGTCTACATGTGGCTTTATATTACAGAATGTATCAAATTCATCAAATATTTCAAAAGCCTTAACTCTTATTTCAGTCGTTTGATTAATAAGTGTTCAGAGGTAGCTTTCACATCATTATACTTCATATTTAATCGAAGAAATAAGAGCTGAACTAACCAAAAATTACTGAAATTTTGTTGATAATTTTTCTTTTTTTTATCTTTTATCTCCAAGACTTATTTTCTTTATTGTTGTTATTAGTGTTGCTACTGTTGTATGTTCAAACTTTCATTATTAATCCCACTTTCTCTATATTTGTCTTGAGAAACAGTGCAAAATTAGAAAGTAATTATATTTGAAAGATTTTTTATTCTGAAAGGAATTCAAATATATGGAGGGACCTTTTAAAAAATTATGCTTATCATTGTCATTATCGTTATTGTTAGCATTTTGTACTATGAAATAGATGAAATAAATATTTGGCTATTATTCATGGGAATTTTAGGCAACAAAGATTGTTTGGTTTTTTTTTTGTAAATGTTATTGTATTATCAGTCTATCGAAAACAAGATTTCCCAGTCCTTTGTTTAAAAGTCTGATAAGAAGCAACTCGTTATTATTACAAGTCATGAAAAGATATAACAAGGATTTCATTTTTAACAAGCTAAGAAATCACAGTGGACTGTAAATAATTTAACTTTTGGGGGCTAATTTAGTTGCTTTTGATATATGCAGTCAAGCTCATCAATGGTAAGAGAACATGATCCTTTTTAGATCGTTCAAACGAAGAAATCATTTTAAAGCAAAACAACTTAACCTGGTGGTATAAAGGGTTACTGGTGTTACTATTTTTCTATAAAGATACAACATGTTTATGACAATGTGAATAAAATTTCAAGTTGCAGCATAACTACACACAGGAAATATTTGCAAATGTATAGAAAGGGAGAGTTTGTTTCAGCCTTACTAGTTTCATAAAACATATAGATTTTAAACCTCGACTAATAGACTCTCCATACTTATGCTGCATGGACCAGAGAATGATCAGAGCGTAAACACTGTTAAGTACTTATGAAATCCTACGTGCTAATGATCAATTTGTATAAACTCAGAGACCTGCATTCTTCAAGCGTGTCACTTGCAATAATCAATTTGTGATTTTTCACCTCCAGTCGTTGTTAACTCATTTATTTACAAATTAGGATGCAGTTTTAAGGCTGCATAGTTTTGCAAAATATGTAATGGCTCATTATATATTGCTTGATTTTCTTCTTTTGTCTTTTCAGAAAATCTGACTTTAAGTCTCTTTCATTCAATATTTCTGGAAATATTGTACATGATTTTGTCCAACAATGACGCATAAATACGTGCGATGCCAAAATATCTTTAAGTAGTCAGCTCAAGGCAAGCTAGGGATAATTCAAAATAATTACCAACGAAGTCTAATCTTTTATTCTCACGACCTTGAATAATGACTGAATAATTAGATGCAATTAACTCCAACAGCTATTTCACCTTTTCATCATCCTAAATCTGCCTAGGATATTTAAGTGGTTAACCAACTGATACAAGGTGAAGTTGTTGGAAGTAACGTAGTGACAAAGACATACTAACAAAGCATATAATCTTTCACAAATAAATAGTGGGTTCAAAAATGGTCAAAAATTGTAGATGAGAAGAAGGATTGTGTAGACTTCGTTAAGCACGCAGAAAGGGATTATAAATCAACATTTTTCTTCAAAGAGCTAAACTTTAGTGAGTTCAGAAATCAACTCGAGTAGGTTTGAATATAAACCTACCAGATCTCTGTTAAAAGCAGTATTATAATTTGTACATTACAAGATAGAAAAAAAAAAGAGATTATTGTCAAAAGTTCTAAGTCCAGTTACTTTAAGAAGCACATTTAAACTCTGATTTTTCAAGTTCGCGATTCCATGAAAGAAAGATGAAAATTGCATACACTAAATCAAGGACACAGTTATAACTGTTGAATAACATGGCACCTTCTTTTGTTGACGCCATATGGCTGCAGTCACCAATATGCTATAGAGTAGAATTTTTCATAACATTTATCGTATTACTCTATATTGATATGCTTAGTACACTTTTCACTACGATAAATAAAATGTGTAATGGATTTTATGCCACAGCACATATTTTAGTTACTCTAATTGAACAAAATCCTCACGTGTTTTATTTTATCGATTTATCATCTTTACCACAACTTTACGTTTCTTAAAAGATTGGAAAAACGTGTTTAAATATAGCAAACTAATAATGGCCTTGATCTGCAATTCGATTACAAAAAACCTTAAAAGACAAGTAAAATTAGTTCCGTTTTCAATCAAACACCACATGGCTTCGTCCAAATGAGAATGCTTAACCACAAATACTATACATCACACACAACAAATACTATTCTGGTTCATCTAGGTTGTTTCTTTTGTTACAAAAATGTGGCTCTCGTTACTTACTGCATCGTCAAACTTTGTAAAAAAGAAACACCGTGTAAGCATGACTTGTCATATTGTGCCGTGATTACGAAAAAGCAATGGAATTAAGCAAATGAGAAAGAAAATTGTTTGGAAATAATGAGATTAAACTACTAATAGATGTTATTTTCTGTACTTCCACCATGCTGCCGAGTTCAAGCAGGTAAATTAAAGCCATTCCACGATGTTTACAGGTAAGGAGGGAAGGGAAACTACGTTGAACACCGACATTATTACCTAGCCAATAATTTTCTGCTAGTAGGATTTGTGTAAATCAAGAATGTATTATAATTTGTTTGTAAACAAGGCCCCTGTCCCGTTATACGAGAGAGGGTAATTCTTCCTTTTGTGGAGTTGCATTGTAATTGTGTTCTACGTCCATGGAAGGGACTTGTATAGATTTTCGATTGAGTTGAATCCCGCTGTGCAGCATATTTTATTCATGCTCTTGATTAATAGCCATTCGTTTGCGGACGACACTTATCACAGGTGATAGGCTACCAGTATTGTACACCCCAAGAAGAAACAAATTGTACTATTGTAAAGGCAATAATCAATCATATTCAAACAATAAATGTCAGAGGCAAGTTCTTTTCAGATTCCCAGTCTTAGCATTGCTTTGTTGAGCGTGTTTAAGACTTATGCCTTTATTCGATCCAATCATTTACCATTGGGAGTGTATCGGATTAGGTTACAAAGAAGCTCGGTAGACTTTTGCAACCTGCAAAGCTGGATGTTTTGAATACGTCTAACATTACATGACCATTTATCAGTTTACAAAAGTTTTATTAATTATATATTTTCTAAACCATAAATAAAAGGACTTGAGAAGAAATAAGAAGAAACGTAAGAGGCCTCAAAAGAACGTGGACGTTCTGCGTGGTAATATTTACAGCAAACTATAATTGACGAAGATCAGAGTTACTTCTCTTCTTTAATTAGATAAAGACTCGAATTTTGAATATGTCTACAAGTGGGACAACCTCGTCTAGAGCTCACATCAAACGTCCAATGAACAGTTTTATGGTCTGGTCAAGAGAAAAAAGATGCGAAATACTGCGTAAGCACCCGGGTATCAACAATGCCGTTGTTAGCAAAACTCTTGGAGCAGCATGGAAGAAACTGACCGATGAAGAGAAGGAGCCATATGTTCAAGAAGCCCAGCGTCTGGCTGATCAACATAAGACTGAGCATCCCGAATACAAGTATCGACCTCGGAGAAAGAAAATGCGTCAGCGATCCATGAAAGGAATGACAATCCCACGTCCAAACATGAACTTATCACCATATCTGCCTCCTCCTGCTCCTTGTATGTGTTCTCACTATGGCAGTTCCATGGATCATACTTGTGCACGTTCGTTATGGCCTTTGACAGTCTCCTACCATCCACATTATTATCTTGGATCTCATCACTGCCACTCTTATGATGTGTCGCCCGAAAAGCCATACTCTTTGCCATCTTGCGATTCTGAAGAGGACTTTCGACGAAGAATTGAAGCCAAATTCTCAGATCTGATTGATTCCAGAGAATCAGCACGATATCATGGGATTTTCTCTTACCCTGGTACGTCAACCTTTGCTAAGGAACATGATTTTGCTCGTTCGTTCAAACTGTTGAAGCCAATGTAATTGCACGTTTTCTGCAAATCAAACTGCTTCAAACTAAATTTTTTGATTCTTTTGTAAACAAGTATTAATAAAGCAAAACTTGCTTAAAAGCACTTCTTTAAGAAATATAATAAAGAGACAGTAGACGTTTTGTGCACTATGTTAAATTATCTTCAAAGTTAAGTTTAATCATTGTGTATTTTCGTTATCCGTGATAAGCTATAAGCACATTTGATACTTGGTTATATAACTACCGACATTTTAACGTTTCTTTGCATGCTTTTTTAATGTCTGTACATAATTTGAGCTGAGCTATGTATACATGTTAAGTTTAGGAAATTAGACGTGCCCATGAAAGAAACAGAAACGTAGTTATTACAATGTTATTGATTACGGAAAAAATAATAATGATATTATTGATTTGATGTTAAGAAAATATCTTCCAAAGCGTAAATAAGAGCAAACACTTTATTGCTTTTAACTTAGATAAAAAGTCATTATGCACTTTTTAAGAATTTAGAGCAGTTTATTTGCGTCAAACTTTTGCATCTCAGAACCCAACATCAAAGAGCATTCTTTGGCCGAAATCTCATTAAAACAACCGTTATACAAAATTAATGCTACTTAACTCTTTTCTTGTTTTTTAACACAAATAAGTAATTATCAAATTTGACGGTTTATATCAAATCTTTTCTTCATAATTCAGCTTTACTTATTAATATTTTGACATAAATAACTTTACTAAAAAGAACAAATGAACTTCAAAGAATGCGTGCGTGGTACTTGGCTGTGTTTGTGATCACTTGTTTGAAGTCACTGTTCCTTAGTATTTTGTATTTATTAGTAATACCTTTATGGTACTACCTTGCACGCTTCTCTTTATTACAACATTAAATGTCAGCTAATAGAAATCGGGTTTTCAAGAATGGTTAAAGCAAACAATACTAAGCATGTTTTTATCGTAACCGTTTACGATAGTGAGTATGCTTCGTTTGTTTTGTAGGCACCATATTCCATTGCCTTAGCATGCTTAACTGCAGGGGAAAAATATTTTAGAATGTCTTTTCATTTTTATGTAGCAATTTTCATTGCAAAATTGAAAAGGATGTATCGTTTTGAACTTTGAAAAAAGTCAAACGTACAAGATTAAATAAATACTGTCACAGATATTTAAACAATGTTAACATTACTGCCTACTTTTTCTAAACAATATGACATGTTTATTATCTTGAATTCTTGTCGGTAATATTTTGACCAAATATCATGTAGGGCTTTAATGAAAGTCAAACGTACAAGATTAAATAAATACTGTCACATATATTTACACAATGTCAGCATTTGTGTCTGCTGCTTTCTAAACAATACTCGTTTTCATTATTTTTAAACTTGTTGGTAATAATCCGATCTCTTAGACTGCAGAAACTTGATGTACTAATTTATTTGAGGATTTACGCCAAGAATCGTGTTTTTACGTTCAATTGTTTTAACGTATACTTTGGCACATCAAGTGAATAACAAATCTCATGAAAGGTAAGAGTAATAGAATAAAAGGATGATATTTGCTTAAAGAGATCAATATATATAGAAAATTTACTGCTTCTCAAAAAAAACTTTTATGAAGCAATAGACATTGTGCGTTATTAAATCAACTCGTTTTTTAACTTACTGGAAATTCCAAGGCAATTAAATCACTCTTCAGAGCTTAATATAGAAAGGCGTCAATTCTATCCTGCTAAAGAAATATACATTTGATCTACCATAAACTGTGAAGATATGAACTAATTGTCAGAAGCTCAGATATATAGGCACATTAGAAGCCTATAGCCAGCCAAAATATGCCAGAAGCTCCTATATATAAGTACATTGGAGGCTTATAGCCAGCCAAATATATGCCACAAGCTCCTATATATATGTAAGTTGGACTCTTGTAGCCAGTCAATATTTATTAGAAGCTTTTACATATAGATACTTTGGGAGCTTATAGCCAGCCAAATATATGCCAGAAGCTCCTATATATATGTACTTTGGACGCTTGTAGCCAGTCAATATACGTTAGAAGCCTTTACATATAGGTACTTTGGGAGCTTACAGCCAGCTAATATATGCCAGATGGAAAAGAATAATGGCTGGATTAAAAGTTGTTATTTCTCTTCAACGTCTATGTTCACGGTATTCCGTTGCTCTTTATTTTAGCCTTATTATGTTCATGAATAAGGAATATCTTAAATGAATATCTTTCACTTCCCTTGTGTTGTTCTTTACAGCATTCTAGTAATGTTGAAGCTGTTACTTTCAATTATTACCAAGAAAGACTAGCTTACATGTAAATAAGTGTACTTAAAATCACTTGAGCTCGAAATTGGTTTTTGTGCTAAACTTGAAAATTAAAGATTAGTCACTTCGGAGGAATACTCTGAGAATCCTTTCCTCTGCAAACAGATGGTTCGTACAAAGAATATTTTAATAATTATTTTAACAACATCGAGCTCGAATTTTCTTTGCATCTCGTTGAATGATAGAAATTGACGGCGGTTGCAACAATCATAGACGGCATATTTTAGTAAGTTTGATTAAATACTTGAAAAGCATCCTTAAAAACATATTATAACGATATTCCTATGATTCAACTTGATCAGCTCTTAAAAAAATGGAACAAAAAGCTTATTAAGAAATAAATACCAAAGCCATTAAATTTCAGAGTTGCTACTGATAAATATTGTGAGTTTTATTAAAAACTGAAGAAATTATATTGAACTGTAAAAAAATAATTGCATCTAACAAATAGCTTTGTGAAAAAGATGGCCGAAATTTTCAATGGACAAAAACACTCTTTAATGCATCTGCTTTGTTGATAGGCTAAACCTTAGACTGATAAAAAGTTGTCAGCTAACTATTGACCAAAAGAGCCCACTTTACTAAATTTCTCCGTTTTCATTTTAAAGAGTATTCAAAGACATGGCTGTCAAGACATATTAACTGCTACTACACAGGCATCTGTGCAGCTCTTTCATCCTTGAGAGCCTTTTGAGAAGCGTCGACGCCACTCTAGGAACAATTACTTTATCAATTGTATTGACGCTTCGTTTGCTTTATTGTCCATTAAAGAGGCAAGTGAGCTTGTATAAACAGTGATATCCTTAATAACCTTATATTTTACTGTGCTTGGCTATCATTTGAATAGGTGGTCACCATAAATTTTCCTCTTTAATAAACTTTTCTTGAAAAATGTCAACAAACTATTATTTCCGATGCTTCTTAGAAACAAGACTGTAGAAAAATCGTTCTGCCTCACAAGTAAGATGTATTCGTTCAAAACATGTAAATGATTTCTTTCTCGTTTTGAAATACTGACTTACACTTGATTGGTGAAGGATAGATTCTCTGCCCTTTTTTTTGGGAGGGGGGGAGAGTGAGTAGGATATAGGGCATGGTACGGCCCACCCGCCCTTTATCTTGAAACGATCATACCTAGTAATTTTTCACACATTGAGTTACAGACAGCTAACGACCCCCCCCCCCCTTGTCACTTTTGCTGTGAACTGTCAGGAGGTTTTAAAGTAAGGCATTGAAGCAGAGACCATGCATGTTAATCGCCTGGCAATTTTTGGCTTACGCAATACCAAGTAGACTACAAAGCATGAAGAGGGGAGGTCCAGGAACTTAGTTCAAACTCTTCCTGAATTCAAGCTTTTTATACATTTCTTGCAAATTCTATCATTTTTGTGCAAATGATTATTTTCAATGTTGGGATAGGGGAAGGACTCTCTTACTTCCCGTGTAGATACAACTTTAACCACCCCCGTTTTGCTATTAAATCTTTTGTGTAAATGATTTTACTCTGTTAAATTTAGTGTACATCTGGCTAAAGTAATATATCTCTTACATAAGAGTATGATATGAAAGCTAACATTTGAAAATAAGGGCAAAATTTGAAATAAAGAACCAAAGGAAAAATTTGGCAATTAAGTGTGTTTGGTACTCACTTGTTGTATCTCATAGTGGAAAACAATTTCATGCAGAAACCTGAGATTTAGATAAGTTAGACTGTTGTTTTAAAGGGAGTAAGAGATCTGCCTCTGCCTGATAGAATAATAGCAATAACAGCATAGGAAAAGGGCTTAGATCATCACAGTAACGTACCAAAATGAAATAAATTTCCGAAAAATTAGCCGAAGAACTATCAACATTGATCTCAATGACAGTATTCAACTGTGACTTAACAATCTGTATTTCCTTAATCAAAATATGGATTTAAAACTAGGTTAAGAAATTTTGAGGAAAGCAAAAGAGCTTTTTCATCATTTCGCGTCGATTAATGAAGACATTATTTATTCTCTCAGTAACGATATCAGTTTTTTGTGTTATATCCTTGCTTGCCATAGATGGTTGACTGATTTCCAATGCATGCTGTATGACATAAAAAGTTTGAATTTGTGGATCTTGGTTTAAATTACTGGATCGTACTTTTTTCATTTACTTTATGGAAGTCATATTGACACAGAAATTTGTATCATGACGCTACATGCCTGACTTGGCAGTAAAGCAAATTTCGTAGAAGGATCTCTTCTGCCTTCAGTACTCATATCTTCCCCGGTGCTTCAGCAGTAGGAGTGTAGCTATATATGTACTTGCAAGTATGTATACATCTATTACTTAAACGTGGCTGCACTTTAATATATAAAATATCAGTGCGATTACAAAATATCAATTTAGAGCTAAATAAATGAACTAGAGTCATTAATTGTATCTGATATGTTTGCATCTTGTTAAAGAGAAAGTAAAGTCCCTTGGTGGTAGCAATCCTAAGGACAGCATCTTTCGGCTTGCCAAAGTTCAATGTAATCAAGGTATTTTTCATATTTCAAAGGGAGTAAAATTAAAAAACAAAAACAAAAATGGTGTTGTGGTTTTCAGTTGCTTTAAAATTATGAAATTCTACAGGAAAGCGACGTAGCAAACAATCTATGTCTTACTCGAGTTATTTCAGACTAAACATCTGCAAAGTCTTCCCTTCAGTCCTAATTGCAAAAGGAATGCACTATTTAATGGTGTCTTGTGCTTGAGATAATGAATGGTTTGCTAATGTAACATTACCGTAGGGTAGGATGGTCTATCAGGAGCATTGTGTCTTGTACATTTACATATGCTTCGTACATGAACTAGGATTCTGCTCATTTTGTATCAATGAATGGCTCACTCTTTCATAAGAGTAGTATGCTACTTGTTGAAAAAGCACTTGATTTAATTTATTAGAACAAGTGAGCCAAGTAACATAACCAATGATCTTGACTTTAGGATTCTTCTTACAGCAACATGGTTCAACAGGATTTGATATTCGGCGTTGCCATGCGTCAGGTAAATAAAGTAGTTTGCTACTAATTCTTCCACATGGTACTTAATGACCTTAAATCAGGAATCAAGTGGGATGGTTTACCAATGTAGGCAGGGAACCTTTTTAAAGTGAATTATAGTTGGTGGTACATTTCATTTGGATTACAAGTTGTAACGCAGAACAGGTACCAGACAAAACAATTGAGCGTATCAGTAGAAATGTGATTACAATACTGTATACATCACGCGATGTGAAACCAGAATTGTTACTGTGGCCTTATTCAAAGTATAGTTTTGGGGACGTGTCTTGTTTAAGTAAAATTTATTTATGAAATACAAGCTCATTAACTTTTAATATATGAATCAGGAATATGATTTGTTATACTTAACTTTTTTATCTTAAGTAGAAGCTATTCAAGTAATTTGTAACTGTAATTGTGCAAAAATGATCTAGTATATAAATTGATAATTGCATTTCAGAAAATGCTATTCTATTTTCTGAATGAAAATTTTACCGTACGAAGTAGCTTTGATGGGGGAACAAATAAAAATAAATATGCTTTCAAGGCCAATTAACTAGGACAACTACATAAAAAGGAAATCGAGCATTTTAGGGATTTTATAAAAATAAGGTGAAAATCCATCTTCCTGTCTCAAAAGTATTTCACTTACTCCTTGCTGGGACAGAAAATATGGTAATACCATATACTATGATCAAGGAATCAAAGTATAGCTCTGAGCACCAAGATTAAAACGACTTAGTCTGCAATTGACTGTCTCTTCAAAATACAGGTTACAATTTAAACCTTGTCTGGAAATACCAAAACCGTTTCATTTTTTCATTGTAAAATGGGATAATGATAGTATATATCGCTCAATTTGTTAGTAGGTACGAAAGGTAAGAGTAATCACTTTTATAAACATGCATTAATCACTTTTATAAACATGCATTAATCACTTTTATAAACATGCATTAATCACTTTTATCTTGATTATAATATTAACTGCCTCTAAAAGGAAAAATACCTACAGCCAATCATGCTCTTAAACAAATACATTAAACAGCGGCTTTTTCTGCTATTAATGGAAAAATTCAAAATCTAATGAAGAAACATACTACCACATCAACCATATAAAGGATTGTCCACTTTTGTCTAAAGATAACGACTCTTTAAGGTAGAAAGACTATTGTTCGAGTAACGAATAGTGAAATTACAGATATTTCCAGGTAAAATAGAGTTATGCTTTATGCAAAACACATAAATGGTTACGAGAACAAAAATTGATCATTGCCTTAATAACTAAACCTTGTGATGTTAATGTATTGAGAACATTAAGTTCTTTCTAATCGCGAAATCCTTTGATTAAGGATTTAGTATTTTGAGACCAATCATATTGAACATTAGTAAATGTAGTAGCATCAAAGACATTGTGAATATCAAGGTCATTTGCATTTCTTAATTTTTTCCTCATAATTAATTGACATTTTGTAAAGTTAGTAGATATATCGACTAAATTAAGGCCAAGCTTTTACTTGTTTATAAAAGCAATATCAAGAGTATCCCTGGGTAGAAATTCTAGCCATCCTCGAAAATTATTGCGGCATTTCATGTCAAGTACGGATTCAATCCAAGTAATACCAACATCACGAATTGTTAAAGTAATACCAAGATCTCGAATTGTTAAATGCCATGATATTTATTGTAGCAAATAGCGGTTATAAAAAGGGAGTTTATTGTTGGGATGTAGTGGAAGAAAGTCACTTTTATTTAAATGTTTATCAACTGTTTCACCTAAAATTTTTTGTGCTTGCAATTGCCCATCTGAAAATAGAAATAGATTCCAAAATATAAAATCGACAAACATGTCTTTTTGTGACAAAAAATCCTCACTGATAAAAACTAAAGCAAAACTCAAGTAAAAATTTGACACACGTATGCTATACAGCTTCATAATATATTTATATTATGGC
>JANTCA010043191.1:0-11344 GCA_024741275.1 Chironex yamaguchii
GACGGGCAGGTAAGCAGAAGACGGGCAGGTAAGCAGAAGACGGGCAGGTAAGCAGAAGACGGGCAGGTAAGCAGAAGCCGGGCAGGTAAGCAGAAGACGGGCAGGTAAGCAGAAGCCGGGCAGGTAAGCAGAAGACAGGCAGGTAAGCAGAAGACGGGCAGGCCAGTAAGACAGACAGATGCATAGACAAAGAAAGAAGAAAAGAAACAAAGAAACACACAAGAAAAACTATCCAGCTGCTCAAATAAACAAAATGCCTGGCAAAAAGCGCGTTAATCTACCCGTGACGCTTTTCGGATTATGTAACATGGCAGCAACGATGCATCTTATTTACATTTATGTTTATCCTTCTACAAAGTAGGCTCATTAGTAGTTCTCTCTTACCTGATCTGTTGAATGTCTTTGGGCAAACATCACAAGAAAATGGCCGCTGATCAGAGTGGGTCACAACATGGCGGCTTAACTTGCTTGATGTGGCAAATGTCTTACCACAAACAGGGCACTTATGTGGTCTCTCACCGGTGTGGATGTACGTGTGCGTTTTCAATGAAATTGTTGTGGAAAAGGCTTTGTTACAATGCGAACACTGATACGGGCGTTCTCCTGCAAAAAGAAGAATAAAAAACTGAATCAGGATCTAAAGTCTCTATAACAAAAAGAATTATGTCAAACCTGGTGTCTAACAAGCTGGAGGTTACAAGATCACACAAGCACACAATGGCTCCAGGAGATGATAGTACAAGAAGCTTCCAATTGGAAAGCGCCATGCTCTAGTGGGTTCGTTTATTCTGGATAGAGAATCGAACAAATTCGATAGCAAGCACGTTCACAGATAATAACTACACCGATAATTGAGATCTATACATAGAAGTATGTTTGTCATACAAGCTGACTTTTTCATGTTGCACTTCACACAAAATTAACTTCATCCTTACTTCAAAAAACTTTCGAACAAGCCTACATGGATATTTCGGTCACCAAGTAAAATTTTTTATTCCTTATCTCTTACATTGGATAAAAGTACACAACAGTCAAGTGGTCAAGCATTTCCAGGGCAAACGTAAGGACTTTCTACAGTAACAGCAACTACTGCATGCCTTTGCTTGAATTACCTCCGACCTGGCGCTCGGCAGGAGAATAAATACAGAAAATACAAAATCCGAGCAAAACACAACTCCTACATAATAAAGTATAAGATGAATAACGTATGTAACCATTAGGCCATAGGACTCTGTACTAACGTACGACGGAAATTAGATTAACAGGCATTACTTTGCCCTCTTCTACTCGAGATTCCCCCGTTTTTCTACATTCCTTTAAAAATATGACGCAGAATGTAAAGATGTTGTTCGGCACGAAGACTTCCATAGACCAGCTCGCCCTCAAATGGCACATGAGATACCCTTTAACTTAGATATCATACAGGATTTGGTGATTAATGTGCGCCACAGGTTTACGCCAGCCTATTATTTTTTGGCGCCAAGGCATTCTTGGCGGTTGCGCCAGTGAAAGTACAGTGGTGGTAGTTTACGCCAATGTCCCCCCAATAAAAAAAACAACGAAATGTGCTCCGGCGCACAAAATTCGCATAGTACAGTATGGCTTAGATATCACACGTATTGCTAAGGATGTTACAAACATGAAACGTTAAGTAGAAGGGTATATGGAACCAGAGAACATACTATTAGGTATGAATCAAGAAGAATTATTATTAATTTGGATAAAAATAAAGAAGATAACAGCGAGGAAGAAAACCTTTAAGATTCTAGTAGATTTAAATGACACCTCAACTTTTTATACCCTATTTTAAACTTATTTAAAACTTATTATAAACGAGTTATTTCTTTATTATTCAGATTTGCCATTCTACAAATTTTATATCGGTTTAAAAGCACCATGCAAAATTTTAATAAGCTATAATTCGCGTTGACTTCTCTTGACTTACTTTAATTTCGCACAATTAGCTGCTGTGTGAATTTTAACACACGCAAGGATATTTCGCTCATCAGGTGTAACAGGTCTGATGACGGACTCCAAATTTAAATGACTGCATGTCACAGGTAACACAATAAAAATACTAAGGAATAATCTGTAAGACATTGTATTCACAATTTTGTACAGAAATACTGTGGCTTATGTTAACTGCTTTGCCGTTACTGTTTGTATTTCACCTCAAGGTCAACCTTCTGGGACTGAATGCTTTTCCAGCTAGTTGGAGACATCATCGTATGATCTCTGGGTTGTTTAAGTAAAATGAGGCGAAAACTAAACTTACCAGAGTGTGTCCTTTTGTGCCGTCGAAGATCATTTGCGCTATAGAATGCTTTTGAGCATTGTTCGCATTTGTATGGCCTTTCACCTGTGTGGGTGTAAATGTGTTGCTGAAGGCCAAATGGGTGCCTGAAAGCTTTATCACATCGATCACACTTCCATTTTCTGTGACTCATATCTGGACAGACTCGCTTGATATGCCTTGCCAAGTAAAGGATGGACGTAAAGACACGCCCACATTTACCACAAGCATAGTTATCTAAGAGACAGAAGAAAAAGGATTGTAACTCAGAATTGCGCGATATGAAAGGCAACCAGCAAGACACGATTCTGCCAAAATCGACCTCATGCGCTTAATAGCCATGGAAGATGCACTGAAGGACTCATCAATGCCTTTGAGGCAAACGAGTACTGTCACTCATCTCTGTTAAAACCTAAAAAGGAACTAAGTAGTTCCTGTTTCAAACAAGACTGATATGAAGAACGATGCTCTTTACTGCGAAGAAAAATACCTCCAGTGGTAACTTATACAAGACAAAACAGACAGGTTAATAGTAATGGAAGTCAAGAATAAGTTTGAAAAGAAATGGATACACCCACAAGAAACCAGAATTCCAAATGTCAATACCAACTGCGTTACTTTTGACGATCAACATTTTTTTGGTACATTTGGTACATATACAAATGTCCAGCAAAAGTCAAATCAGTAATTAAAGAACTGGCAGAGCCCACCCTTCGAAAAAACAAAGTCAACTGAGAACCTGTCCAAAGACCCAGCAGCCCACCCAATTACCAACCCTTAAATCACGTGTCTACTTTAACCAAGAAATATCTATTTCGAACATCAGGATAGATGTTTCATCTTGTTAAAAATCCTTGACCCTATGAACGTATCCAAATACACCAAGATTAAGCTTATGTCTACAATAGGCTCAAGGGGAATTTAGCTCAGGGCCTGCCTTTTTATGATCAACAAAGATATTTTGAATACAGATCTGTGAGTATTGGAAATATGTCAACTTTAGTGACACTCAACACTAAATAATCAATCTGAGCTACATATTGGTAGCAGGTGTTGCCTATTAATTTTGCCGTTTGCTGTAGGTTTATGCCAAAATCATAAAAAATGCACTTCACAGAGAATCACTACCTGCTAGAGACAGCAATCTTACAATTTGATAAGGAATTTTAAGAAAACTGTTGAATCCAGATTGCCATCTCAACCATCATAACAAAACTTACTATTTGTTTCTTGTAACATATCCATCCTTTGACGATTTTTAGCAAAATTTGTCCACAAATTTATGAGCTAGCTAACATCAAACAAACAGACAAACCAACACCACCAAAAACATAAGTTCTGCTCTGGGGGAGGTAATAATCACAAAATAATTCTACTTGACAAGAATCCTTGATTTTAACCTGCCAAAAACTGAGAAAAACATCTTGTATATTGGAAAAATAAAAGGTAGTGCCTTCAATTAATTGTACCAGCTACAACCACCAACTGTGAATGACACTAAAATGGGGGTCTTAAACTACAGTAAACACTGGGGTTCATGTAAGAGCCAAAGTATTTCCGTACGGATTACAATAGACTAAATTATAAACTGGCATCCATTAGCATCATTCTTATAAAATACTAATCTCTAATATTTACTGATACAATTGAAAGGAATTACCTTTTTCTATTTTGTTCTTCTTGGGATCGATTTCTATATCCTCAATTTGAAATGTTCCAGTGGAAGTAAACAGTATGTCTCCTCTTTGACCCAGTGATTGTTCTTCAATATCAAAAGTATGTTTCTGTCGATTAAACCCTGACACCACTTGACTATTATTTTTCATGTCCTTGTTACGTGAGCCCATACTCAACAATGCAGAGGCTGCTTCCAAACTGCTTCCTTTCTCCAACTTTTGAGGACTGGCCTCTGTTTGAGTTCTCTGTGTGACATCCCCACAAGTTGTTGAAATGGGTGCTTTAAGACTCTCAGTGTAAGTCACAGACGTGGCCTGAACTGGGCTTGGTTGTAGATTCAGCAAAGGAGTACTGAATTTATCAAGCATCTGGTTACCAGCAACATGTGCAGGGCTGAAATGACTCTTGTCAAGAAATGATGGAATGGATATTTGACTACTGACATTTGTTGGCAATTGCTGTTGATCTTTCATTTTTCCTGCTGCATTCAGTATTGATTGATCAAAAATGACATTATGGCCACTCAGTGCTGTCAACACATTTCCAAGGCCCCCAGGACCAAACAAAAGGGAACTGGTACTGAGTAATGAAAGCTGTTTAATGGGTACACCTGAGTTAGCACTAATACTTGGTTGCTCTGCATACGATACTGTAGGGATTAATGTCGCTATAGGCACTGAACCAGCACTAGATGGATTTTGCTCAAGATTACGCTGTGAAACCACTGGTAATGTAATGCCACCGAGACGTAGATTACTTTCAGTGGCTACTGGTTTGGGTAGAATAGTTCGTAAACTTGATTTTTTCTGAGATACCCCTGGAACAGGTGAACTGCTATGTTGGCTGTGATCCTTCATTGTCATTGCTGCATTATCAGACACAAGTGGAGAGAACCCGCTCTGTAGATTCAGAGCCATTTCTGGGACATTAGCAATTGGTGACACATGATTCAGGATTGACTGTATATTGGGAAGTAGATTAAGGTCATCTTGTGAAAATTGCTTGTCTTGTGTATTTGTGGGCTTAGCAACTGAGTACTGGAATGGTGGAACCCAGGTCTGTGCTGTGATTGTCCCAGGCTCAGAGGATGCCATTGAATCCATGACTGACAAAGATGTCTGTGGCACACTACCAGCTCCTGATGCAGTTTCAACCTTGAAGACCGAATCAGTAACATCAATGACACCATCAGTGCATACTGGTGATGGCACTAAAGTATCCTCAACAACAAATGACACTACAGGCCCACTAAGGTCAGATGTTGGCAAATAATCATCTTTTTCAGTAGTAAATCCATCCGGCTTTCCTCTGGACTGATGTCTCTCACTACTTTTTTTTGTTTTCTCACCTGACACTCCAGTGAAACTCATCAGTGCATGTACAGCTGCTGAGACAGGACTACTCGAGCTACTACTAAATGCATCCCTAGGTTGTCCAACATCTTGGTTCCCACCATCAAACTGGCCTTTATCTTTCTTTGCTTGTTTTCTTTGTCTTCCTTTGCCAGAAGTGACTATCTTCTTGATTTCTTCATCTCCTGTATCACATGTTTCAATTACATCCTTCCTCTTGCTGCTATTCTTCTCTGACTTGATTATATTTTCACCAAGCATCTGTACCACAGTGTTCATTATTTCTGGTGTAATCTGCTGCAAAATCTTAGCTGCATCCAATACATCAAGTGAAGATGACCTACAACATACATTCAAAAGCTTATGGAGGATATCAAATGCCTCCACCTTCAACACTGTTGTGCTGTAGCCACACACTGAGCCCTGGGTGTGCCCAGTGATTGAAGAATCAGACAAGGCTCTAGTGGCTATTTTGCCATTTGGTGGAAGTATTTCAGGTAAATCAGTTCTAATGCCCACAATGTTTGGTTCCACTCCATGACCAGGAACATTTCCCGTAACTTCTGACAAGGGAAGTTTCTCTGATACCTTACTACTTAATTGTTGGGTGCTTAATGGTGCCATTGCATTCTGACTGTCAACAATACTTTGAAGGGCTACAGCTGCTTTAGCTGGGGGTGTTTTCAGGATTGGGGGCTTCCGAACTCTTAACGATCTTGTTGCCTGAGGCATTTTCCCTTGACTTGACTTCGTATTTCTTGGCATACTCAATGTGTTGTTCTAAATAGTTACATGCTTGTATCGGTTGTCAAATTGTCAGATTGATTTTGTTGCAGATATTGAGGATTACTGTGATCTAAAAAAGGAAAGTAAGAGTAATTTTACCTATCCTCCCTAACCAGACCTAAACACACTATAACAAATCACATCAATATTGTAACACATCAGTTCAAAAACGTTATATCCACTAAAAGTCATGCTTCAAAATGGGACGTGGAATTTTTTGGGCCACACTAAACTTCTCACTTCTTTAAATGGCAAAAAATGCCACAGGGAAGCGTCCACTAAGGTTACATATACTTCATTATGACCAATTTAATTATCCAAAGTTCCATTGTAACTGTTCCAATCAGACAACTCAAACATTCAAAACTCAAGCCTAGTTTTATATTGAACCATACTTGTTCTTAACAAATCAATGGACCATTAAAACACATTCCTTGAATCAACGAAGATCTCCTCTCAGATAAAAGCTTTTTGACATCTTCCCAGTACAAAGCATTGGCACATATTCTGATGGTTTCATAGAGGGGAATATGAGTGAATAGGCTAGTTATATTAAAAGAACCCATAAAAAATTCATAGGAATCTGTTTTGAGATTTTAATGTCATGATTGGTTAGTTTTGGATACACGACTATTATTAAAAACGTTTCCATAGATCCACACATTCCTTTCTTACAATTCACACTCCGAAGAGTGTCAGCCAAAAAGCTTCTAAGTATGTTTTAGCATAACATCATAAATTTTCAATGCAATGTCTCTTTGACAATGACAAGGTTTCCCCAGATATCCAATGGTCCAGTTTCATGGTCACTTAGCCCACCGCGTCATGCATAACCAAGCTAATTGTAAAAATTGTTAAGTAACAATCATATACTTCTTAGAAAAAGAGGTGTATGGCCTGTCAAAAAACCCATTAAAAAGAGGCCTGCCGAAACAAACCTTTATTGTCTAATTAGCCTAGCTCTGCCCTTGTGCTGCAAACAAGTCACCCACACAGGTAGAGAGTTACTTATCCATTTTTCCATCTTTGAGCTCAAGAACTTGATTTTCATCTAAACTCCACTACCTTTTAGACCACCTAAGCTTCAGGGGCATCAAATTCTCAGAAGTTATCAATAAATTTGTTCTCAACAATGACACCTCCACCCACTATTCCTCCAATTACAACCTATCCACCTTGATGCCACAATTGACCTACTCTTGGGTGCCTAATTGCTGCCCCCCTGCTAATTAATTTTTGAAAATATTTCCAACCCCCCATTTTTACACATTTTGTACAAACAACAAGGCAAGTAATTATAATTGGTTTGTATTAGTGACTGAGGTAAAGGCATGACTTGATGACGATGTTTGGAAGAAACAGAATTAGATGAGAAGGAAGAAAGGGGTGGATGAGTGAATGTGCGCTAAATAGGCCTAAATAGAGTCACTACAAGCTATTTCACTCCTCTGAATGAAAAACATCTCTAAACATTTTCAGTTTCATGTAACTCTTTATACCTTACTTTTTTATATGATTGTTCTGTTCATATTGTTCAAACTGATTTCGGCTTGTGTTTTTTTGTGTTGAAAATTGCAAGGACTTTTAGTGAGAGAAAACAAAACAGGTTCGAATAACTTTTTGACGTCACCTATTGATGTGACTGCAAAAACCAAACCCCCCGCTAATTCCAACCCCCACTTACTGAATTTTCCAAGAAATTCCAACCCTCCGCTAATTCCCCCCCAACAACAGGCACCCAAGAGTAACACTTCTTTCAGCTAAAAGAACCATGGCAACAATGGACACCACTACGTCAGCATCTTCTTTAACCTCTTTAATCATAACAACCATGCTACTCATTCCATCTCATTACTATGCCCAGTTATAAAGGTCTTGTACACTTGACTCCTTCTTGTTTTCCACCTAACAGTCTAATTGGCCCTAACAAAAGCCTCCACAAACCTGTACGCAACTCTCATTCAATCTCTACCAAAATCTCTACCAATGCCATAAAAGCAAAACCTACTTCACAAACACAATGTCAAGATATCAATATTATATCCTATGCTTATATCCTTAATCCCAAACCTAAGAATTTCTTGAGAAAGGCGTGCAATCACACACGCATGCCCTAGAACATGCCTGCGACTTCCCAGGTATACAGAATATTGCACGCCCTGGTTAATTTAAAATGGAGGTTATTGCTATGTGCTACCATGGGCAAACACATGCCTGGCCCTGGTGAAAATTCTTATACGATCCTATAGGTTCAGACAGGATCCTACAGGAATAAAGATAGGATAATCTCAGGTTCCTATCTTTTCCTGTTTGATGCTATTGATGTAGGATTCCGTACAGGATCTTGTCTCCCTTTATTTAGCATCCTGTTTGATCCTATTGATTTGGGATCCTAAACAGGATCCTGTCTCCTTTTATCTAGGATCCTGACAAATCAATTTCAGGATCCTACAGGTGAGGTTCTTGGAAGATCCTACAGGATCCGGTTATATCTTAGCATCAGTGGCAGCTGGGGGTGATATTAAAGGTATTAGTCTAATACCATTTTTTTCAAATTTAGCAACCTCATTTTCGAAATAAGTAAATAACACTTTCAAAAAGAAATCTGAATAGGATTGCATTATGTCAAAGGACAAACAACTGTGACACCCAAGGAGACATCCACACCATAGACACTCAATCTATCTGTGCGATGGCCTTTGTTCCAACTGGGGCTCTGAATTGAGCAGGGCACTTTTTGATTGTTGTTGTACCTCGAAGAAAACATTTATTATACCTATGTGAGAGCGTGTTCAAAAAGTTTCCATGCTATGAAAAAATGAAAATGATGACTGAAAAGGTGGTTGTTGTTAATTCAACAGGGTGGTTGTTGTCTATTCAAAGGGATGGTTGTTGTTTATTCAAGGGGGTGGTTATTGTTTACTTAAGGGGGTGCTTGTTCGAGGATTTACAGCATTTATATCTACACTTATGCACTTTGCCGTATAAATCTCCATGATCGCAATGAGCCGAAACAAACTGCAGGTGGATCTGCAATATGAATAGTCTTCACTGTGAAATCTTCCCTGTCCTTTTCCAATCTTGAAAATACCATCTCTTCTTGACCATGAATTCCAAGAGCTTATAAATTAATTCTTTTGATTATAGCTGGCACTTCCTTTTTTGGGCGTAGAAAAAAGTATTTGGTGACACTTTTTCTCACCGAGTAGAAAAACATTTCTGCAAAATACATCAGCCTGTCTGGGACCATGAACATTATTCAATATTGTTGATTGATAGCCTTGCGACATGGCTACATTCCGCAACATCTGTGGGATGATCCCTCTTGTACCATAAAACTTTTTCTTCAAAACTGAGATCATCCCTTGAAAAACGAAAGTGGACTGCAAAATTGTATTTCCTTGACTTCAAAATGTCCAAGAAAGTGTAAATTGCATGTCATTTCTGAGTAATCATATAATGGTTCAAGGAGATGAATGTACAAGTCAAGCATTGCCTCAGCAATGTCAATGTCTGTTTCCCTCACTTTGTCATCCGCTTTTATCTGCAGGCCAGTAACCAACATACTATGATGATAAAAGTACTCAAATGGTAAGTACATTCTTAACGCTGGTAGACTCAAGTGAAACAGAAAAAATATTTTTTCGTGAGCTTCCCATTTTCCCAACTCACTGAGACTTCAAATTTTTAATTAACCAAAAATGCCACGACAATTTGAAGTCAAAACGGAAACTTCATAATTTATAGTAACAGAAAGAGGATATATGAAAACTTTGACTTGTGTGATATCTATGGTTTAATAAAATTGTCAATTTTTCTTCTGTATGCCTATTGCACAAGGAGAAATCTAAGTTATAGAAAAACTGTATCTTTGTCAAAATAAAAGGATTCCTCATCATAACAAAGGTTAATAGAATTTCCAGCAGCCATGGAGTGATTTGACCCTCTTAATGCACCAATTGACTGTTAGTCTCACCCCAAAACCAAACACATCTTTGAACAGGATCCTATAAAAATCTTACACAAGTGCATATTCCTGTATGATCCTGTATTATTGTTCATAGGATCTTGTACAGGATCATCTACGCATTTGAAAGATTTAGTAGGATCCTGCAACACCTTTTACAGGATCCTGTAAGATCTTGTACAGGATCTCATAGGATCCTTTTCAAGATCCTAAAGGAACCTACAGCATCTAACAGGATCATGTAAAAGATCCAGTATGGGATCTTGGCAGTATTCTGCACGAGGGTGCTTGCAGGGTCATGTAGGATCCTATAAGAAATTTCACCAGGGGGTTATAATAGTTAGCACTCCTGCCACAATATTTCCAGGAAAGCCTGAACCATCATCAAGGACCCAAAATCTTGCTTATTCAAAAGCACACTGGCTTCATTTACAATCAATACCTTTCTACAACCATGCAAGCAGATTGTCCAGCCCATAACTATGCTACTCCCCAGCATGCATGAAGAAAGATACCATCTTATAATTCAAATATCACAAACAAAAGATACTTTTACAGATGGACAAACTCGTACAAGGATATACACACATTTCATGGAACAGACTGAGAACACCTTGGAGCCAAGCCCCTGTTGTTGGCATCCTTCAGTGCTGCACCACTTTTACACTGAGACACTACTTTGCACTCTGGGGTCATCATTAACCTCCCCATAAATCCCAGTGATGGCTGCCCACGTGTGGTACCAATCAGCAGAAAGAGGTCCCAGGAAAGCTTTCACATCTTGGGCAGGCAGTATTAGATATTCCTGGGTTCCCCTTCAGTTTCAATTGCAGATGTGTACTGGACTTGTCTTTAGTGACCCCTATGGTAACTAGGATGGCAAGTAGTGCTGCAAACAGTGCTCCCATATAGCATTAACAATGGCAGGTCCACAATAAACAACAGCAACAACAGCAAGGAAAGGTTTGCAACCATAGTCACCATAAGCAGATTCCGGTTCAAAGCTTGGTCATTTATTTTATGTATCTCAAACTGATCCTGATAGTGATTTGGAATAAAACATGTTAGGGTAAGTTGAACTTATGCAGCATGCTGCAAATCAAGGCAATGTCAACAATGTATATATACATCAGATGTCAGACTTATGAAACTTATAATGCCACTAACTGAGATAAAATAAAACATCTATACAGGTTTCACCTTCTCAATTTTCAGCGAGCAAAATATCTTACAAAGTCTCTAATTTTTTTGGCTACCTCAAGACTCAGG
>JANTCA010043202.1:0-19205 GCA_024741275.1 Chironex yamaguchii
ATATATTCATAAGCATAAATGGTGCTGTCTTCAATGGCATAAAGTGCTCTATGTACAAAGTACAGAGCTTATATACATATATATATACATATATATATGCATATAGATATATATAACATGACAATAATTACTGTTATGTCCGTAAATATACTTCCTACAAACACATTTTAACGTAAAATTTGCTAGAATTTGTGAATAAAAACATTAAAAGTTATTGGAATGCATAGGAGTGTACCCTGCAATCATTGAGTATCACTGATCTTTAAATAACACAAGTTTTGTAAGTTCATGTCTTTGGCTTCCTCTGCCTTGCTGAATATTTTCTTTGGTGTATGTTTTACCATATGTGAACAGTTTAAGTGTAAAGTACTGACTCGAGACACATTTAGTAAGCCACTGTTCATGATTTTCCTCAAATATCATTTCATTCAATCCAGGGGGATGACTTTTGAAAAGACCAGGTGTTGTCCTTTGGTCTGCCCAGAGGAGGCTTGTAACATCTAAAATCATTTTCTCTCTAATGTGCTTTCTACTTGTAATCCTTTCAAATTTCTCCTTACAGACATAAAGTTTAAAGATGTGTTCCAAATAACTGACAATGTCAAGTACTGACTTGGATGGAGTTGTCAATCCACCATTATTTATAAAGGAGGTGAATGCTGCTGTATTATTAGTTGTGTCCACAGATGACTGCAGATTGTAAACATGATCAAATGGTTGGATAGAACCAAGAAGACAATTTCTAAACTGAGGACAATTAACTTTCTTCACCAGCTTTGCTACTACAAATCCTGCTATGTAGAAGAGGACATTTGATGTGAAGTCTGTGTGTACCAAGTTATCAAATGCAAGAGACAATTATGTGTTATCCTTTGCACTATTCCCTTCATTGCTTTCAGTGATTGGAGATTGGTGCTGACCTTCATGGAAAATGGGAATTATAGAGTTGTTATGAAGATCAGCTTCTTCTGATTTTATCAGGACATCCTTCCTTAATGGACAGTAGGACTCGATCCCTAATAAGACTGTAACCAGTTCAAAGGACAAAACTAACTTTAGGTATCTTACCTGGTTGACATGTGATGAAGTTGGTTGTCATGGGGTTAAGAGGTATAACCATTGTCCTCCTATCACATGATGCACACTATCCTCACATGTTAGCCATGATCCATCATGTGCTCATAGAAGGTATTGTACTCTAATGCATGACAGAACCTTGAGCTCATCTCATGATCCATCTTTTACTGTGTATAAATACAAGCCTACAACTGGGTTTAAGTTAGTTGAAGAAGTCATCTAGACTCTCAGTTACTTCTCTTGTGTTATCGTTCTCTAGTATAATAAATATAAAACAGCATCCTTGTTGTTGTGGATGAAGTTTTATCGACTCCAGTCACAAGACATTTGCTACTTAGTATTAGTATCAACAACAAGAGTAATCAATAGGTTGTATGAGTAAAGAAAAATGTTGTACCTTGTGGGTTGTAGGCGTTGTTTCCCTAATACAATTTGTCCCCGCCATCACTCTCAAATCTTGTGAATGTTGCTCTTTGTTTATGTGTTAAGTAGGCTTTTGTTTGTACGTAAGTAATCATTTAGCCAATCAATGGCCTATTTTAATCGTATCTATCATGGTGGTAGATTTGAAAAGATTGTAGTTAAGTAGTAACCAGAACGCATGGCATTGTGTCAGTAAGTTACTTACGTATTAGGGGCATTGTAATATTGTACACAAGGCAGTCATTACTTTTAAGGCGTTTTTCAATTTGTATAGATTCTTTGCAACATGATGCGTAGTTTCAGATTATATTCATCCTGTCATGGGTACAGTTTAGGTTTTAGTTTCGAAATGTAAGTATATAAGCATGAGTTGTGCCACATGTAACATTTTTGATTACTAGAAATAAAAATACAATAATAGAGTTTTCTGAAACAGAATAGTTTATCAACTTCAAGTTGAAGAGATTTAATTAGAAGCCTCATAACCACTTAATGCATTAACAAGTTCCATCATGCTTTTTATTTTCTCTTTTAATTCTCATTTTCAATGCCTTTATCTTCAGACCAAGTTTGTTGTTTTTTCTCTTAAGAGTGCTGTTAACAGATTCTGGTTGATGAGCTCCTGTTTCAACTTGTTGTGAATGTAGTTACTGTCATTGGTAGGAGGTGCCTTTGCATAATTGTGTAACTTTAAAATTTTACAAGGTGATTCTGCTTGTTCTTGCGTTCTTTTATGCCCTTTCCTTGTTGTACTAGAGTCTTCCTTGTTTTGTAAGTAAGTCTGAAAACCATTGAATACAGATGGAACCGCATCAGGTTTTAGTCGACATCTTGTTCCTTCGTTTGGTGTTGTAATGTAATCTGTTTCCTGAAAATGTTCACTACAAATAAAGCTGTATTCAGTTGATTTTCACTGCTTGCCATCTAGAGTTTGCTTCTGATTGCCCCTTCCTATTTCTGTAATTTTTCTGCATCATGCATCGGAAAACTGATTAAAAAGGAGTTATGAAACTTGCATAATGGGAGTTGTAAGTACTTAACAAAGTCACAATAAAATTCCATGACATTGTTCAAACAACAATGTCAGAGCATTGTAATGTAACTTTCCTAAATTTAACAACAAAACTTCAAGACAGGAAAACAAAACTCAAACCACCGAAATACAAATATGGCATCTTTGTTGCAACAGTCTGCACAAGGCTGTGTAGATTATTTTGAAGTACTTGATGTTGTATTACAATTGTGGTCAGGGAACTGGAAGGAAAAATGGGGAGAGTGCAGGCACCACCATTTGGTAGGACTTTTACTTCTCCCTGACCGTTCAATAACACAGGAGGTTATGGGGTTATAGGGTATTGCACCCCATGACACAGATTATGGAAACACAGGAGAACATGGCAAAAGATATATTCAACAGGAATTTTGTCATGAATGCTTTTTGTCTTACTTGGAATTAACAGACCACATATTTATGATGTCCAACCCACTCCCCCTTTGTCATAAAATTTCCTAAACTATCACGCACACCCCTTCCTGGCATCTGAATTGTCACATTTCCCCCATCTGAGCAAGACAACAACAAAGAATGAAAGCAAAGATAGTTGCATGCTGGGGGGGGCATCCTGGTCTTTGCTCTAGTGAGAGCCTTATTAACACATTCTCTAGTCGATTAATTGGACTTCAGTGGCAACCACAACATCAATTATTAAACAAAAAATATATATTAGGGGACGCCTAAATTGCAGCAACCACACCACCTCCCCCATTGCAATATCTGAAAATACTTTAAATTCTACTGGCCCCCACCCCCTCTTGTCCAACATTATAAATGTATGATCCCTACCATTATTTTCAATGTTGACAAATATTGGGGCCTACATTCCCTAGCTCCACAGCAGTTGCATTCCTGCCATGCTATTAGGAAATAAAATCTGAACCTAAATAAAAGGTGCATTCCAACACATTTTTGTCACTAACACCCTCCTTTTGTGCAACAATTATAATCTGCCACTCCCCCCATTATTCTCCACCATGACCTCATCATGACATAATTAACATATAGTCCCTGGGTCATACAGTTACATCCAGGTAAAAATACTGTTGCGAGAGTTTGACTTACATTTAACTTACAAAATGCTATAAAAAATTAAAACAAAATTATGGCAGTTACCTGTGGAAGGAAAGGAACTTTTCTTTTTCTTCAGCTCTATTATTTAACCCTCCTCTTGCTTTAATTTGCTTATTGGTGCATCCATACACCACACAGTATATGGGCATATTGAATTACTTCTCGAGAAACAAATAGTATGATTAATTACCTCTAGTTCTAGATTGTAGTAGAATATCGCGATCCTTTGCTTCCAGATAACTGTTCTTTTACAACAAAATCTACTCCTTAAATGCTAACTTTGTGACATAAAAATATTTCTGTACTGACGTGGAAAACCTTGTCTGCACACTTGTTACGCAGTAATTCCAAAACATTTTAATATCATATACTTGTAATGGGTTAGGGAGTTAAGCAAAAATTCTGGATTACGAAAAAGAATTCACTGCGTCATATTTGAGTGGGTTTGATATTTTTTACAACACTGTCATTACTGTTCCTTTGCGTGTTTTAATGCCGCCATTTCTGTCAAGTTACGGCATATAACAATTTTCCAAATGGATGAAATTCGGGCACCTCTTTACTGACCTCAAACGTTTTCAAATTTACCGCGATACGTACAAGATGATTTGCATGGCAGCCATATTAGGTCACGCATACAAAACAATAGAGTTATCGTTCCAGCCTTTTTATATAGAGTTCAATGTTAACTTCATGGTTTGATTCTAGGACTCGAGGACTTAGGTTATTACCGGACCATTGAGCCGGAAACAAAATCCGAAATGCCGGCATCATAAGGCATGGCCTTACGAAGGTCGAAGGGGGCAAAGCAGAGGGTCACCTTTCTCATTTGGCAATCTATACGAGTTCAGTCGGCAAATAATATAGAGAGCTCTTAAAGGCAGATGGGAAAGTTGAAAGCTATGTCATATCAATTAGTGATAGGTAAACCATTTAATATGCTACAGTGTTTTTAACCTATCTAGAAAAGATGGAAGAACTATTTTGAAGGTCTTCTAAATGAAGAAAACCCGAGAGTACCAAGCGGAGAAGGACTCCAAATGGAAGACAAGCAGAGAATATAAGTTGGATGGAAGTAGTAAGAGGAATTAAAGCAATGAAGATGAATAAAGCAATAGGCCCAGATAACATCCCAATTGAAGTCTGGAAATGTCTTGGTGATGTTGGTATAGACATACTCTGGGATCTGATGAGGAAGATCTACTCGCAGGAGAAAATGCCATCTGAATGGAGAAAGAGTTCTATTATACCCCTATACAAAGAGAAGGGCAATGTACAACAATGTTCCAACTACAGGGGTATCAAACTTCTATCACACACTATGAAGCTCTGGGAAAGGATAATAGGAGGAAGGAATGGGAGTGAGACCGATGTCTCTGAAAACCAATTTGGATTCATTAAAGGACGGCAGACATCTGATGCGATCTTTGCACTGAAACAGGTTATGGAGAGATATCGCGAGAAACAAAAAGGATTGTATGTGGCTTTTATAGACCTCGAAAAGGCATATGATCGAGTTCCGAGATCGGAAGTTTGGCGATGCGTGAGAGAAAAAGGAGTAAGTGAAAAGTATGTCCGTCTGGTACAAGATATGTATGATGGAGTTACCTTAAGTGTTAACAGCTGTGTTGGTAACTTGGATGAATTTGCCATCAGGGTTGGACTGCATCAAGGCTCTGCTCTTAGCCTTTATCTCTTAGATCTCATAATGGATGTCATTTGTGAAGGAGTTCGGAGTGATGCCCCATGGACCATACTGTTTGCTGATGATATCGTGCTAATTTGCCAGACCAAAGAAGAACTTCGAAGAAGACTCTCAAGATGGAAGAGAGCTTTAGAAGAGAAAGGTTTCAAAATCAGTAGAACGAAGACAGAACATCTTCAGTTTAACGACTTTGAAGATTTTGACGATATGAGCATAAATGAAGAAGTTATCAAGAAGGTTCCTGTATTCAAGTATCTGGGGATGCATGTGAGTGAAGATGGGAAGCTTGACGTGGAAATAAACCACCACATCCAATGTGGATGGAACTCGTGAAGGAAGCTGTCAGGTGTACTGTGCGACAAGAAGATGAATGTCAGGCTGAAAGGGAAGATGTACAAAACAGCTGTACGTCCAGCAGTGAAACCTGGGCAGTGAGAAAAACACAGGAGAAGAAAATGAATTTTGCAGAAATGAGGATGTTACGCTGGATGTGCAGAGTCACGAGAAGAGATAAAATCAGGAATGAGGTGATAAGAGGAACAGTGAAGGTAGCAGAAATAAACTTGAAGATACAAGAAAGAAGACTGAATTGGTATGATCATGTGATGAGAAGAGAACTATGTTGGAAGAAAAGTGATGGCGATGGAAATTCCTGGAAAGAGAAGAAGAGGGCAACCAAAATTTAGATGGAAGGACAGATTAAAGGATGATATGCAGCAGAAGAACCTCAGTCAACATCAAGTAGGGGATAAAAATGAATGGAAGAGACTATCCAGGAACAGCGACCCCATATAAAGCTGAAGAAAAAGAAGAAGAAGAAGAAGTGTTTTTAACCTATATGTTATCTTCTTTGGTTTATATCTCGTAAGATGAAAGTTTATCTGATTTGTGTCTATTAGGGTTTTTCAGGAGTGTGCTACTCGTAGCTAAATCCAACGGCAATACAATTATGTCCTGTAATGAATCACTAAAATACACAAAGGATCAATTTTAGAATATTTGTCACTTTACGATGTACTTAGACGTACGATTTCGGCATGTATTTTCTTGTGCATATTTCAGAGTTCACATCTTCTATCATTACAATAAGTTTTGTTTAATTTATTGTGACTTGTCTGTGTATTTGTGTGTGGACTCGTGTCAAGATTCTAGAGTCTTTTGGAGTCAAACTTGTGAACTTTTGAGTTCTCATAGTCTGTAGGGGCAATTTGTTTCACATAAATAAAGATAACTCTGTCTGTGAAACAAATCTATTAATCTGCCTCCACTCTCCTACTTCTTTTTACATAAAGCATACGTGTTGTAAAGAAATTTCGTTTGCTATTGCTGTCTACAACTGTATGTGATGGCTGTGTGGTATGTGTAAGTGATTACACATTTTGGCCGATAATGAAATGACAACTTCCCAAGAGTCAACATCTAATTCAAATAGTTTCGGACCGCATTTTGAAAATTTGCAACATTGCGCTAGCAACATTCTTTTCATTGTCAATTTACTAGGAAATGTTAGCCGAATGCGCCGAAATGTATAAGGACGAGAATTTTCGGATAACTGACACAGTTAGATCGTCCTTTCATCTAAGCGTACTCAAGCCTGTCTGCATTTAAACAAGAAAACCAGCACTCGGTAGGCAGAAACATTTTGTTTTTCCAGTTGGAAATAATGCTTCCAGTAATGCTTCATTTCTTTATTTCATCTTTGTCTTTTCTCTTTCTTGTTTATGATGGGTTATTTTCTATACATGTTTTGTGCTAAAAGGTTGCCATATATCTGTATTTTCCTCTCTGTCGATTCGTATTTTGAAGAGTGTCAGACTATATAAGCTTTTAACTACGTTTGTAGCGCAAGGTCGCAAACTTTCAAGGCGATTTTCAAGTCGATTTTCAAGTTTTGTACCACAGAAAGATTGTTCAAGTTTCGGAATTTGTCTTAGGCAACTTTTGTAATGGAGCATTTGCAGGCTATAGAGTGTGTTCCTTGCTTCAGTTCTTCATAGATCCTTTGGTAAATGACCCTCCTCCATTTTCACTATATGACCTGCCCACCGTAATTAGTTTTGAGTGAGCACAACCTTAGTAGTTGGTACCCTGGCCTTTCAAACCCTTTAAAGTGAAAGACTTGGTCGCTTTTTTGAAGAAAGGAACTTACGTGGAAACAAATTCTGCTGGCAGTTGTTTTGCATGCTTGCTGTGCATAAGCACGGAATAGTGATACAGGCAGAGGTGCCACTCTGGCTTGAGAGTTGATAAGAAATTCTAAACACTCTTTGATAATGATCCTCAAATGAAAAGACATAGTTATACTCTTTATTTTCTATGAAGTTTCGTTTGTTTAATGTTCTTGTTTCGTCATCCTTTCAATTTAAGTTTGGCACGCTTCTTTTTTCTAAAATCATTCTTAAATCTTTTCAAAGTGAAGTAGGTGCACAATGGCTGGCATGCATCGTGTCATAAAATATATAAATAATTGAGTGTTGTCAAAGTCTTCGCCTTTCTGGATCATGGATATTTATTAACACCAAGTCCTTTAAAGTATAGATATTACAGACGACCGTGATACCACAAACAAGAATTTCAAGTTCTTATAATCCATCTAATTGCATTCTTTGTCGATTAGTCCCTTACTAACTTTGAAAACAACTTAGACTTCAAAGGTTTTTGTCATAAGGATACGGCTATCTTCCTTTAACGTGATAACCCACTGTTCACAATAAAAATCTACTCGCCAACTAAGACCCAGGATGAAAATTAAGATAAATGTGTTCTATTGATTTAAGGAAAACTTTTTCGTTGCCGAATTTCAAAGCAAGCTGACAGGAGTGACACTTTTGCCAGTATTACTATTCTGTGTATTGATATCCAGCTAACTATGTCAAAGTACTATGACCCTTCAGCTATGATGGTTTGATTTGTTTAGCAATGAAAGTTAAATAATTCCAATTCTGACAAGCAAATTGTAAGTCCAAAATAAGGACCGCGCTCAGGACCTTCTGCTAACTGGGCAGAATGCTCTGGCAATTGAAATACAAGGACGTTCCTCAAAGATGAATTTGGGATGTCATTTTTTGTGAATTGTGTAGGTGGCGAAAATCGTGTAGGTGGCGAAAATCGTGGAGGTGTAATTGTCGGGAAATCTGAGACTTTGTCGGTAAATTTAGATCTGGTCTTGATTGAATTTTGGAGCTTTGTTTGCTTATGGAAGAAAATTATTGGAAGGCAAACCCTTTCAGTCTTGCAAGTTTTTGATTTGAACAGTTTGATATTCCTGCTTCCTTGGAAACCAAACAATATTGACAGTGTTTGCCCTGGAAACATCAGAATATGTCCATCAAAAACAATGCATTCTATTGGTTTTTACAACTCAAAGACAGCAAGCCTCAACAGGGGGAAGCCAATAGTCAAATCCAGTGCAGCTATGCATTTACGATGACCCCAAAAGCAAGAAAGCGTCAGAAAGTTGAATGGGTTGAATGTGGAAAGACTTTGATGCAGATTTTTGAAACAAGCACGATAGACAACATCACAAAGACATGTTATGTCAATATTAACAGATAAGGTTCAACATTGTCGGAGCTGTTGCAAACCATTTTAAGGTATGCAGGCACAACTTAATATCTTACAGTCGAGTCCATTCATAGTATTTCAACCTTTCCTATTGAGCTGTTTAGCTCAGTGCAAAAGACGTCAGATTTGCAGTCGCGAGACCCGGGTACAATGCCTTGGTGGTCGTACTCATGCGTTAATTTCTGTTCTCAACACATGACCACCCTGTCTATTCTATATGGAATTAATACGAATGGTGATAAATTGATGCCTTGTAGGCATACAAAGCACTCGGCTTGTACAGTGTATACACCAATAGACAGACACTCAATAACAAGCAGAAAATCGGAGTTATAAACTTGTAAACTTTTGACCTTTCCTTTTCAGCTCTTTAGCTCAGTAAGAAGGTGTCAGATTTGCAGTCATGAGACCCGGGCTCGACTACCCGGTGGCCATATTCATACCTTAATTTCCATTCGTTTTTTGGTAGCATACTTATTATCGAGAGTAGCTGATTCCCATGCCAGGGCTAAGGAATTTACTAGGAAGTGAGCTCTTTATGGGAGTAGGCTCCCGTTACCTTCTCTCACCAATGGAATTTTGTTTGTGGTGACGCCAGTTCGAACTTGCAACCTATGGCTAGCAAGTAAGTCGTCTTCTCTACTATACCACAGCGGCTCTGTTCATAGTCACTTCATTTAGTCACACTGCCAGTTACAACCCTATAAAATTGATAGCCAAAGTATGTAAAACCTTTGAATTAAGCTCTGTTACAGCTTCTTTTGAAAGAGACAACTTTAAAAGCAGCATTTGGTGCGTCTAGTATACTATTGCCAGAGTCGAGCAAAACATGTGCACTATTCGAATTCACTCACTGTTGCCAGAACCTACTGTATATATTAAACTTTTTGGATACAGTTAAGTCTTAAGAGGCAGCAAAATTTGCATTATATGCAAGCCAAGAAAAGCAAGGCCACACATTGTTAAGAAATATTGTCAACTATCAGTAAAGCAGCAAAGAGTAACAGAGGAGGAGAGGGCACTTAGCTTATAGCTAAAATAATGACGATGGTGATGATGATGATCAAGATGTATGCCTTCTTCGTAACTTGATATATTGACTTATTCATTTATAGGTATAGGCCAGTTGAACTGTTGCTGTTGAGTATATTTAAAATTGGGAAACCTTAAGAAAAGCTTTGATTACTTATACAAATCCAAAGCCACAAGACTTAAGATGTTAATGCTTTGGACATACTTTGTAAGTGGAGTCATTACTTTTCAGGCAAATGGAAGATCAAGCTTAGACGCACAGAGTAAAAGTTTTTCAAAAAAGGCAAAAGAGGTGTCAGAAGAGGCAATCTTTTTCCCTAACTGTGAAAATCTGTTTCACATTTGTTTTTTGTATCTTCACTCAAGGATCAAATTTTTTATTTTCAAAATCGACATTATTACAACCAATTAGAAAATGCTGAATGCCCAAAAAGCTTAGAATGATAAATACTTTGAGATGTAATGTATAAAACCAAGCATTAAAAATCATGTTGACAATTGTTTGTTAAATTTGCCATGTTTTGTCTTTGTCCAGGAAGGATCAATGGCTGTTGAACAAACTCAAAGCATTATTGATGGAAGTCAGACAGTCCCAAGAGACCTTGCCTTGTGAAGTTATTTTGAACTGTGCCAACTTGGAATATGCCAACCACATGGCAATGAGTTGAAGAAAATTAAAAGCCAAAGAGATAAGGTGGAACGGTGTTCGTTTTGTAAACGTTGGTACTATGATACCACTAAGGATAGTTGACAAACCAGAAGAAAAAAAGAAGAATGGCTCATTTAATCTCCAAGACGAGATGCTATGTTTTGGTTTTGGTGCCCACTTTTTATTACAGAGACCACTCCAAACTGTGAAAGTAACTGGACAAACATTTTCAACCAGAAGAAAGCTGTGGAGAATATAAAGCTCCATGGAAACAGTGGAAATCATTTACTTAAAGCAATGAACTACTCGCAATTTATGTCTCAAAGTGCAGTTGAAGATGTTTGTCCAGTAGTGCAAAAGTTGCATAGAGCAAAATAAAAGACCAGGTGGAAAGGAACAAAAAAGCATCGGAAAAATTGATAAAACTCTAACTATTCTTGGTTTAGCAAAACCTAGCCTTCAGAAGACGCAGCTAAAATTTTCCTTCCCAAAATAGTAGTGATTTAAAAAAATTTTAAATTAATGACTAAAAAAGATACAAGATTGGCAATTAGTTAAAGGAAAACAAAAAATATGCTAACTATTGGAGTTTGCTTTACACAATGCTTCCACTGTATGGCTACTGTTATCAGGAATGACATTTCGTTGGGAGTACATTCTGTTAGAATATTTTAACTTTTAGTTGATGAGGAGTCATATGCAGCAATAATGAAGTTTTTGAAAGCTTTCATTGAAGAGCAGATAGTAGCAGACATTGTTACTAAAGCAAGTTGATCTTTGTTAGGATTTTCAACTTTTTAATGCAAAAGTAAGATTAAAGAAATGAGAGAAGGATTGAAGTTATAAAGATAAGAAGATAAGAATTTATTTCTAAGGCAGCGAAGATTGCGCAAAATTCAGGAACAAAGAAAGCTTTTCAGATAAAAGAATCGTCAAACAGAAAAGACAACATGATGAGATGCACGGCAATGAGGCCTCATCTGTTGTGAAAGCAGGTTTTAAAGCAAATGTGTTTTACCGAACTAAGGTTGACGTGATGGAACAAGAGATGTCAAATCGATTTAACAGCCATCGAAGCCTTCTGAAAGCATTTCAGTGTCAATCTCCAGAAAGTCTCCTTATGAAAACAGATGAAGAAAATTGAGAAATGTTAAAATTTTATAAAGGAATATTGTAAAGAAGGATCCAAGGGCTTTTTCAAAGGTGTGGAATAAAAATGCTCGTGGACTAGGAGGTGGCAGTAAGAAAGGACAAAAGGAGAGTTTACAAGATGTGGAAAATAAAAGAAAGTGTAACACCCAACAGATATTTTCAAATATCTTTACGCATACAAAGTTTATAAAGCTTTTTCGAATCTATATGTTTTTCTATCAATTGTTTTTAACAATCTCAGTATCAACTGTCGAGGCAGTAATATCCTTTTTGAATAAAGAATAATTTACGTCAACAATGAAGGAACAAAGGATGGCTGGTTTGGCATCCCTATCAATTAAACGACAATGCTCCTTAGACTTTCAGAGGGCAATCGATTTATTTGGCATATTAAACCATAGAAGAAAGGACTATTTTTGTTTAAATTTTTAAAGACGCTCGATATTTTTGCTTCAAGATCGGATCTTTTATATAATCTCTCAAATGTAGATACTATAGGCTGTATTCAATTTTTAGTTTTTTTAAAAAACTGGAATAGGAGATAGCAAAATGCAGGATAATTAAACAAACTTTAAGGAGCTGCAAGAGAGATTGTTGGGTCTCTCAGATCCATGCCGTGCAAAATAGGCTAAGACGGAGTGTAAGGACAGTTCGTTTTGTAAGACCTATTTTGCTAATTTTGCAGGATACATTAAAGACCAATTTCCTAATGATTTTGAAAAAATCAGTTCGAAATGAAAATATTTGTTGAGAATACACAAACGTAAAAAAAAATTCTGAAGGGGAGCTTGGAAAAGTTTTTGAAAATTATTAGATCTATGTAGAAGGATAGACACCTATACAAAACCTAGAAATGAACGCAAAATTTTTGTCGTTTCATTAAGTGTCTTTGCTCCTGTAGAAAAAATGCTCAATTTCTGTCACTGAATTGTGTCACTACAAGTACACAAGACAATAAAGTGCAGCTACTTCACCTTGCACTTGATTTGAAGCTTGCTTCTTGGGTGGGACAAGATTCTTTGCTGAAGTCTGGCTCAATCCTGGTCAACGAAGTAACGATAAAAAGGGTTCGTTTACTTGTTAATTTTGTTATTGAATGCAACAAACCAAATGTTATCATTTTCTTCCAATTCCATTATTTTCCTCAGTCAATTAATGAAATAACAAAACGATTCGTTCAAATTTTGCAAATGAAAAGTGTCTGAAGCAAGTGAGTTAATAAGGTTTCATTGAATAATCTAAAATTTTGCCAAAAATAAGATCAAGTTGTCGATTCGGCAGATTACTGAAGGCCTTTAAGCCAATTATGCAGGCCGGTCGAGAGCTAGCTTGGGCTTCGCGGCTATAACGATACTGACCCTTGTGATTTTCAAAATTTTAAAGAGTTGGATAAAATCAAGGTCGAATTTTATAAACAACTGAAATTATGTTTCATGAGCATAAGCATAGTCAATAAAGGTACTGTGAGTGCTTTCTTGTTTGCAAACCCGTTAATAATCTCCTTGAAATCAAAGAATCAAAGCTAAACAATAGAATAAACTTATTAAACAAACAAGTAGTTAAAAAATTCTTGAATACGCGTGAAAGAGCGGCTGGATAAAAATTGTTTATTATAAGCAAAACTTTTCGCGAGCCTTTGAGAAACGGGCCCATGGAATTAACCCAGGCTACCCTCTCTTGACGATACTCATGTCCAAATGTACAGAACGAGTTAACAATAAAAAATACTTGTCAGACGAAGTTTTAAATAGTTTTATATATGACTGATATGCTTTTTCTCAGGCACCTTAGGAAAAAATCTATAAAAAATCTATCAAATATCTTTTACGTTCAGTGTCGGCGCGTCCATTTGAATTTGATTTGTTGGGAGGGAAAGCCCCGAACGACAGAAGCTGTAGGCAATCGTTTGGTCCATTTGAATTCTGCATTCAATCTGGTGCTACTTACTGATTGGTTTACAGCAACTAATTGCATCAATTCAGTAACTACCAACATGACTTTGCTTGGGAATGTAGTGCCTTATTGAAACGTACAGTTTACTTCTCATCCTTGTGGATCGTTTGTTGTAGTGATGTTAGAAAAGAATGGAGTTTTAAAATATTGTCATCGATCAATATATTTGGCTCTTTTGGTCAAACTTGGTTAGGACACATTAGCCAAAGTTCCGTTCTTAGTTATCGGTTACCATCCAGCAATGTATAGCGATAGTCCATGGTTATGAGTTTAGCATAACAGAACGACTTATCGTGAGCTCTGTTGTAGAGGCAACAGTATTTGCTATCAGCACTTACTGTAACCATGCTTTTGTAACTTCTGTTTTTTTAAAGTAAACATTTTTTATTGAAGATTTACTGAATGCCTAGGTTATTGAGCAGCACAGACCTAAAAGATCCTTTTTTGTTCTCATGTAACATCCCTAAAACAAATTTTTTGTTTGGCGTAAAATGACACTAATGTCACAGGAATTTTTCCTTCGTGAACGAGTGGCCTGCCTGACAAGGGCATTGTTGCCAAACCCGAAATATTCTTGGGATCATCTTTGAGCTAAACTCGTTTTGAGGGGAAGGTCAACTATGGAAACGCTTGTTTACGCGTGATTATTTAAAGATGGCCGATTTTCAGAACATCCCGTGAATGGCTAACTAGATGTAATTAGTCCACGCAATGGAGAGCAAGCATGGTGATAATGTACCTCAAAGGCCCACATTGGAGCTGAAGAGGAAAGCAGTAGAGTATTACGCTGAAAATATGGTGCCCAAACACCTTGAGAAGTTGTTAAACCAAATGTTTCTCGATAATCCAACTGACTTATATGGTTACATGGTCAGTGTAAAAAATTTTGTTTCAACTTTTTTCTGCCTTGTCTCACTTTAGAATTGGTACACGAATTAGTTGGTAGGCTCTTATGTATTGCTGAGTTGCCCAGTCCCAAAGGAATACTTATATCTCGTCAACTCGTGTTGTGTAAGATAACAGACTGACAGGCCTACTTATATGGCCATGATTATATTACGATGTATACAGATAAGCAAACGTCCATGGATGTACAACAGAGTTGTAAGAGCTTTTGTAAACATTTTACTGAACTTATAAGTGAGAATATCTCTCGCAGGAGCTGCTGCACATCCATTCTCCACAGACTGCAGACTTTGACAAATGTAAAGCTTGAAGATGCCTTTGTTACAATTGCAATGATAGAAGGGACACGGTATATAGGACACGAGGAGTGAGTGACATATGATGATAGATGTAATAAATGAATAGAGCATGGAAAATTATTTTTACTGATGCTTCATTACAAGAAAAGCATTCACCATCCCTGTATCACCACCATAAGTTAATGCAAAGAGCTTTACATTTTAATAACAGCAAGTATATTTGTAAGAATTGGAAACGGAAGTATTTTCCTTAATATCCTTTTGCTCTGTTAAGGTATTCACCAACCACCAAGCCTTTGATTCAGGTTTTTCACAAATAACACATTTGTTGATTGGAATATGATGGATATGAAAAATCAGAGAGAATTCTGAGTAAAAATTTTAAGTCAAGGGTTATATTGTCTTCCCTAAAATATTTTTGAGATATTCAAAGTTGTTTTGATTTTTGCACTTATTATTTTAACACTCCAGTCAGAGTACTTTGGTGGATTATCAAAAGAACCTGTTTTATCCAAAGTGAGTACATTTTGTGAATAGCAAATATAATTGTGCTTAAATGATTATTTGTTATTACATGGATCACAAGTTACATTTATATCCATTGGGTTGTAGGATATATGTCATATTGGCAGCAAAGATGTAACAAAAAATTGGTGTGACCTCTGTTTCTGCAATTTTATTTTTTAACCAGTTTCATGGTGTTGAGCATTTGATGTCCTTCTTCCACATTACATTATAAAGGGAAACACAAGAAACCAAGGAACTATTAAATCTATTGAATGAGGCTATATCATATGTCACCTCCTACTATAATGGTTACGGAATAGAAATAAATTTTTAATTTTGATCAGCTGGCTAATAAACCAAGTCACTCTAGAGGTAATCTGTAACCTGATAGATTCCATAATGAGCTTTAAAGCCCTGTAGATATGGTTTGACAATCTTATTCATTCAACCCTGATTGTTCCAGCCTGTAACTATGTGCTCACATTAATATGTTTAAAAGCAGTATGTGCTGTTACCTACAAGGAATCCATTCATTTTTATTTATACTAGCTACAGGTTGAAGTGAATAAGGTGGTGTTTTGTGTACAGCACAGGGGATGATAACTACATCTTTATATCTGTTTTCATTATGATTCATAATAATCCTAACAGACATTATTTTATTATTAATGTGAAATGACTCATTGAAGGTGTTAATGCTTGTAACAATTAACAAATAATAAGAACACATAATAAGACATGTCTTTGGCCCATATCTGCAAAACAGAGTTTGACTTGTTGGCAGCATTTCTCTAGAATACATGAACCCTGTAAGTTTAGACATTGAAAAATAGTGAGAATCATTCCAACATTCTGTCGATCAGCAAAATTTGGAAGCAAACTTGTATACCTTTCTTGTTAAGTATGATAATCTTTATCTTTATTCTAATCACCATCTGTAGACCATTGGCTGTAATGACAATCGGTGGAAATAAATATGATGTCCCTTCTGTGCAATAATAGGTGTACTAAAAGGTATTTAATCACTTAGTGGTCTGGTTTGGTATTTCATTAATATTTACCTGGTAGTTTGAATTCAATTAACTATTTTTTGAAAAATATTGTTTTGTGTCATGTTAAGCAATGTTGTGTCATATCCAAATATTAAATGATAAGTCAGTGATAAGCTTGAAGTAAAAATGTGCTAATGCAAAAACACAAAATCAAATGCAGTGAAATAGAATGGAATGAAGAAAAACTTAGCAAAATGGGGTGCAATCAATAAAGTGTACAATAGTAATATAGCACAAACATGTAACATTTTAATTTCTTTTGTGATAAATTTGTCTTTCTAGATATTGTTTGAGTCATGTTTTGCGACTAGTGGAGCTCATTCTGCCATTGGACGATTATTCTGCATGGTCAATGGTGTCGAAAAGGTTTGTTTGTCATTTGTTTGCCATTTCTCACATCTTGTGTTTTAGACAATGGTATAGCCATTGATTTTATCCACAAAGTGGAGGAGGCAAATAAGAAGATTGCAAAATTGGCAATGATAATCCAAGAAACTGTGTTAAACCTTCATTGCAGGCAACTTGTTTACCATTATTGATTGTTTTTAAGTTGTATTTTCAGTTTCAGTGTAGATCTGCCTTAACCATTCTATGTTTTGGAATCAATTACATATCAAAACATGCATGGATGGTGCAACTTCTTGTATAATCTTCTTACAAAACCTTGAAGCCAAGGCCATAGCCAAGGTTCAAACAGATGGGCGCTAAAAGAAGAACAAACAAAAATTGGATTGAGGTAAAGAATCACAAAAGCATTAGTTGGATCCACATTTTGTTTAACCGAGGGACAAATTTGCAAGTACTGGAAAAATACACTATTTTGATATAGCAGAGTTATTTCTCATTTATTCCTTGGCATGGTTTTGCACATGTACAGATGTTGGAAGTAATTGAACCCTATAAGTTCAGACATTAAAAAAATTGCGAGAATTGTGATGTCCTCTCTTATGACTAGAACAACAGAATATTGTGAACAATAGTGCTTATGAAAAGCACAGGATGTACCGCATGACCTTACTTTGTGACTTATCCAGTGTTTTTAGGAATGTATATGTACTTGTAAATTGAGTAATACAATACTTGATAGCTGAGATAACTGAACTCTTGTCGATTCTCTGTATCACTAAAATATTGTCACACAGCATTTCTCTAGAGCACATGAACCCTGTAAGTTTAGACATTGAAAAATTGTGAGAATCATTCCAGCATTCCGCCGATCAGCAGAATTTGGAAGCAAACTTTTATACCTTTCTTGTTAAGTATAATAATCTTTATCTTTATTCTAATCACCATCTGTAGACCTTCGCCTGTGATGACAATCGGTGGAAGTAAATATGATGTACCTTCTGTGCAATACTAGACTTAGGAATCTTTTCCTTGGATTAATTTGTTGGATTAATCATAGTCATATATGCCTGTTTCTTTATTTTCTCCATTTTTGATTGTTTTATTCTTTGTTAGCTGATAACAGAGCTGCCATTTGTTGTTGATGCAGCACCTCTGAAGGAACAAGTGAAGATAAAACTGAAATCTCCAACAAGCTCAAGAGGAAAGAAGGAGAAAGCCCCCCCTGAGCCGGTTGTTCAGGTGGGTGTGCCTAAGCCAAAGAAGTTTGATTTTAATGATTTTTTTGAGATCTTAAAAACAATGGGCAAGAAGTTAGAGAATACACAAATTTTGAAGCAGGAGGAGTTTGACAGGAATATCAGGTTTGTTCAGGTTACAAAATTTATTACTATTATACGAAAATATTGTTAAAGGCAAGAAAAGTGGTATTACTACAGCTGATAACTATAATGCTGATTTGATGTTGTTTTTGCTGCCTTTGTTGGTTGTGACAATGATTATGATTGTTTATTATTGAAAGGTCTACAAATCTACCACCTGTCCTTGCTTTCTGTGTTCATGAGATTAGAGACTAGGGCATGCTAGTCTCTAAATTCTCATTGAATTAATTGGTTACTGAAAGTATTTTCAGAAAGGCTATCAGATTGCCTGCTTGCTATTTTGAAATCCATTACCTTTTGCCACAATTGACTTTTGCTCTCTGTAATTGTCAGGGCTGGTTAGAGTGATAGTTATCTAAAACCAGAGGCACTTTGTTGCCATCTGATCCAAGCTGTGGTTTTCCTTGGATTTGAACCATCACTGAAATCTGTTAAACCAAAAACCTGCTAATTTTTGTACAAACTCGTCAATTTCACAACGTCTGCCTTATTATTTCATTACAATTTATGGAATCCATTCCATGTGATCTAAGGTTCCCTGCCATCTTTACTCTGCTGTCAGTTTCAACTACAGCAACCACAGTGTCCTTCCCATTATTTCATTCAATTCATTTTCACTATCACGCCAGTATCTTAATGACCAGAATTATTAATATTTTGCAAATATTACTCATGCAGAGAAGAAGGTTTTAGATTAAGGAAACGCCAGGAATTGTTTTCAGCGTGGGCTGTTTTGTGATTACAATGACAAGAAATATTGTGATGAGGGAAACTTATTTGCTTCGAATCCCTTGCATTTTAGTGCTTTATTCATTGAAACGTTGGCTGAGGTTATTGATGATTTGCTGCAGACTGCGTGTGATGATATAGTTATTATTGAACCTCAATCTGAAGAAACGTCGGGTGAGAAAGATCAAGAAGTTCAACCATCTGCATCAAGCACAAGTTGTGATGACAAAGCCTTGTTGAAAAAGACACATACTCTCACTGCGAGTTTGTACTTGTCTCTTTTGGCAGCACATGGTGCATGT
>JANTCA010043213.1:0-19201 GCA_024741275.1 Chironex yamaguchii
GACTGACTGGGCGACTGGCTGGCTAGCTTGCTTACTGAGTGGAGAACTGAAGGACTGACTGACTGACTGACTGACTGACTGACTGACTGACTGACTGGGCGACTGGCTGGCTAGCTTGCTTACTGAGTGGAGAACTGAAGGACTGACTGACTGACTGACTGACTGGACGACTGGCTGTCTAGCTTGCTTACTGACTGGAGAACTGAAGGACTGACTGTCCGATATCACTGATTGACTAGCCACCATTCAAGAGAGTGTAGTATTGAGCCAACTGCTATTGTTTTGTTTCCTGTCATTTGACGATCACTGCCGTGAACAATTTTATTTCTTATCTGAGCATCAAGGGTGTATGGTATATAAATACGTTTTATTATTCTTATTTTTGATATGTCTGGTTTCCGTTATTTGTCCACATTTTAGGTGAATTACGGAAGAGATTTTGAACAACAACTGAATTTTTATGTTGAAGCAAGAGCTAGTTTCTCGAATCTTGATATCGTCCTTGTTGAATTAGTGCAGGTATGTTTTGATCTACTAACGTTACTTAATTAAGATAGTTGAAAGGAACAACAAAACTCGCACAATTTCCTGCAGGCATCGCGATTAATTGGCAATACGTCAAAAGTATTTCTAATGCAACGTGACGCCATCCGTACGTGTAAGCAGTGACTTTGAGTATAATCATCTTTTCTCATAATTTAATTAACGTAATACCGGATCATGCCAAAAGCTTCGAAAAGGTATATAATCCTTTCCCGTTTAACACCCAGCACTTACGGGATGGATTATTGAAGTTAAACACTCTGTGCTACCAGATGCGCCCCTCCCTCGCCCCCTTACTGTAACATTTACTGTCATTGCACAGCTGTTTGGCCAAGAGGTTTAATACAGAGATTACACCAAATGGTGTCATTAAGAACTTTGACTTCTGACTTTAATTACTAAATTTGAATAGCATATGTTTTGTCTTCTGTAGTACGACTTTAAGTGTACAAAGGACGAATTTCATCGTTATTTAAAGGATTTGAACATATGTTTGGCATTGGTTGAAAGAAAGTCCTCTTTTTTGGTAATTTGGACAAAGAGTAAGATTTAGTAGTTTGACCTCGGGTTACACTAAGCTGAAAAAAGGCAAGTATGTAGGAAAATAAATCAATTGTATCTCACCTAGGTCGAGCCCAAAAATGGCAGTTAGAGTACGAGAGGACATATGCAGCACGATCAGATGTGTGCTCTGAAAAAACAACATTTTTGCATGGTGTTGTGTTATAGTGGCGAAAGGAACAGTTGTTAACCAAACCTATGATTTTTTCTTGTGCTTTGTGTATTTTTTTTTTCCAGAATGTCAATCTTCTTGTTATGAAAACAAGACAAATAGTGAAAGGAAATCACACTCGAAAGACCTTACCTTTCGTCAAGGTAAACTAAATTTTTCCTCTTACAGAAAATTCTATCCGCTTTTTCCAAGTCGCACACACTAGGTATTTGGTTATGATTGTAACTTATTTGTCCCTTGGCAACATCACATTCCTTATCTTAACTATTGTCGTTTTTCCTTTCTATGTTAGCTATACCTCAGTCGTCGTTGGCACTCCATCCAACTCATCTCCTCTTCTTCTTCCTTCTTTTCGTTGTTCGGGTCTAGGTTTGTTTGACTCCGATACAGCGTTGCATAGCAAACATACTTTTAATAAAAGTGAGCTACTCTTGCTTAATTTGTTTCACCATCTAGTGAACCGTCTGATGCTCGACACTCCAGTAGACATCTAGTTTAAAACTAAGAGGTTTGTAATGACATGTCTCTTGCACTAGCTAAGCTGACAAAAAGAATATAAAGGACATCTGTCAAGTACACTATTGCCCCTTTTCAATGCCTTGTAGGTACTGATTATTTCTTCTTAAAATGGCTCTCATTAGGCTTGTATGGCGTACAGTTTCATCACTATACCCTCAATAACAGATGTAATGATGCGCTTGAGACTGTATTTGGTCACAGGTCAAGTGGCACTTGCAAATCAGGCCATCGGACAAGGTACGTATCCTGAAGTACTGTACTTAAAACCAGTGACGAGTAGCCATGGTAACGTAATTTTCGTTATTTGTGCAAGATATACTTACGATAGCTTGTTATTGAACACTTTCATTTGGGTTAAACAAGGTCATTAGGTTGATGGATTGTTAAAAGACGGAAGCAATTTTTAACTTACCCATGTTGATCTTACCCAGGGTTTAACTTGTAGTTGCAATGCAGAACATAGAGCTGCAAGCTTTTAAACCGTGCACAGGAGCGGTAGGATGGTTCTGTGTTAAAAAAAATCATTGGAGGGAAAAAAAATTATAATGTAGCAGTACATTAACGTAGTTTTACTTTAATTTCATTTTTTAGTTTTGAGAGTGGAGTGTTTTTGCTTTCTTTTTTGAAGGGTTGATCGAGTTAACAAATTTTTGCTCGAGTCTGATTTCAACAGCAACAGAATGTGCTTTGATTTTCTTGTTACTTGGAAAACGTTTTTGCACGTTTCCTTCTGTTTGTGCTTCCTTTAGCGGATGGATTATTAAGAGCTGCCATCAGCCTCATATCGGAGTTCCCGAAAACAATAGGTAATTTTTTTTCATTGTGATGATAGCCTTGATCGGATGTATCCAGTAATGTCACGTTGCCCTTCTGTATGGAGCATAATATGGAGCATAATAATCACCATCACCATCATTATCACAACCACCATCATCATCATGGTCATCATCATCGTCATCATCATCAGCAGCAGCAGCATCATTCTTCTTATTACTATTTCCATCTGGTCGAGTTATTGTGCTCGGATTATGTCAACTCTTCTTCTCAATTTATTTCGACATTTCAACACTCCTTTCAGTTCTTCGGTCTCGCATTCTACGACCCAGTTGTTGTAACGTATTTTGCTGCGCCGTCCTACTCCATGGAAAATTATTGCATACATTTTATTGATTTTTCAAACAGTAACACACTTCCTTTGAGACTTTCCATGCCAGTAGTGGTTTTTCTCAAACATTGTTAACACCATTTCCTACTGTCAGCCTGTTTCCATCAGCCTTATAACTGAAGTATCAGTATAACGCTTAGCATTCGATAGGTTATTTGGGTTTGTTCTGACTTATGTCACGATCATATTCTACAACCATTTGGAAGGGCTGACTGGGGTAGTACATTTTTCTTACCACCTCCATGGGGACTTAAGACAGCATCTTTCCACCCTTTTTATCCCTCTATGGGTAGAGTTCTAGTTCCTGTCCAATTTGAACCACTTCTGTGCCAGATCCTTGACCTTTGTTACTCAGAAGTCTTTCTTGACTGCGCATGTCGTCTTTTTTCAAGACTTGCCATGCAGTTAAGTGAATGAATTGTTTGGCGTGACTCGACAATCCTCAGTATTCGGCCAAGAAAACCAAGGAATCAGAAGTATACTTGCCTTAAAAGTCTCCGTATTGAAAAGCCTTTATTTTGTCTCACACTCTTCAGAGTATCGTCAGAAGGGAAAGTATGACAAGCTATTCTTTCCTTTTTGACAATTCATGCTCCGAAAATTGTCAGATGAAAAAGGCTTTTAAGTATGTGGTAAGCGCAATGTCGCAATTTTTCAAGGCGATTTTCAAGGTTTGTACCACAAAAAGGCTGAACTCTACTTGCTTATGCAGTAGGTGACCTTCTATTGAACATCTTTACTTCTGGTTTTGTTATGCCAGAATACTTTAAATTTTGCACCTAAACAGCTCTGGTATAACCCCTCTACTTATTTGGTTATTGCGGTAATTGCTAAGTATTTCAACAGTATAAACGTTACTTTTCAGAACGCCGCCTCCCCTACCCTTGAAGGAACATAAATAAAAACGAAAAAGTCATTCCTTTGAAACTGATTGTTTTTATTAGAAGTCGATCACAAGGTCAAGTCCTCGGAGCAATATTTGGTAGATTTCATCAACAATGTATTTTCAACACTTTTGGTGGTGCCGGTAAGATAGCCTTTGTTGCACTTTCTTGTCTGAGAGTCTAATTGTTGAATATTCCATTGCGTTCACAAAGGGGATGCAAAAGATACCTATACACCTTTTAAGCATGACCATGGGCGCCTTCGTAAATGTGAGATGAGTGATCAAGCTGACTGTTATGGATTTATGTTAAACACGATGAAAATGCTGAAGAAGCCCATTCGTGGTGTAAATTGAAATAGCACAAAGTGCAAGGGGAGTGAAAGTAAAGTGAAAGTAAAGTGAAAGTGCTTATTGACCTAACCTTAATGTGAAACCATAGTGCTTACCGTTCATATATCCTGACACACAATAGCTCATTACCGTGAGGTTAGGATATGACTATTAAAGCACAGCAATTGCAACTTTATTGTAATTTTTGAGAGGAAAACGATCCATCTGCGAATATTCAATCTACACTAGTTTTATTGAGGCAAGCAACATAACATACACAAAAGGGTCTTGGCTGATTGCGTACAGATGAATGCGACTGGGCCTTTGAAAATAACATTGCTTAAAAGAAGTAATGCCCAATTGTAACAGAAAGCCGAAAACGACGTAAGAATCAGCACAGGTAATTACGAATCCATTAAAAGCAATGTGTCTGATGCCTGCGAAGTTTTGCGTCAATTAGTATTGCCCTTGTAGCTAAAAGTGGAACATAAACTCTTCCGTATAAATAAACTGATGAAAAATGCTTGGACACACACTAAACAAGCTTTAAAGTAGCAAATCTGATCTTTATAGCAAGGGAGCTTTGTTTGTGAGTAAGTGCGATTTGCTAAAACTGTCAAGGTGCTATTGGATTTTTTTTAAAGTATAGTACTTAATTTAATTTCGTATTCCAGTGGGATATATTAGCTGTTTTTTGTACTTCATGCATTACAGGTTGAAGTCTTTATTTATTCATCGCAATTTTATAGTCACACTTGTAGCGTGTCTTATTCGTAAGTGTTTAAGTGTTTGCTCATTTATTTCATATTAACATGTTGGAAATATGGGGACAGACGGTATGTCAAAGTACACATACTGCTCTTCCAGTTGCTTATTGCAGTCTGGTAGTAATGTACCAGCAAAGAAAACTACACACAAATTATAGTAAGGTTTATATGTGGAAGCAGTAACTTGAAAGAACGGATTTGGTGCAGTTTATTGGTTTAACAGTATCGAGGACACCCGTAGCAAAAGGATTGAAGTTTTGGCGGTTACGTTACAATGTCTCTGTGTCTGCATGATGACTTAATCTTGTAAAATTGGAGTAAATGTAAAAGGAAAAGGAGGTGAAAACTGAGAAAGAGTTGAAATGTTCCTATTAGTATCACCTCATGTTAACACTTTTATGTGCCCCAGACCACATTTATTGTTTCATTTCAAAAATATTTTGGTTTTGTCATTTCCGTGTGGTGGTAGCACGAGGCTAGTTGATTTGCTAGTTTGTACCCAACAAACACATTAACTTTTCACCGTTTTTTCTCAAGCAGGAAATCGACAATTTTTGACTACACTGCTTCACTTGACCCTAAAACTTTCTGTTGGTATCAGCAAACTGACACATTTGTTGTTGTTAAAGTCTTACCAATTTTAAATCCGTGGAATTATGCATGACATCATTTGCTCAAAGTATTGTGAAAAAAGGGATGACTTACGTGTCCGGTGAGCCAATCGTACCCATTTTATGAAAAGTTGTACCCTTCACCGGGTTTAGAAATGATTTAATTGTTTCGTTTATCTCAGATATTACTTGCTTTGGGTGAACGAAATGTGCTTTAATGATCAAGATTTTATTTACAGTTGATCTATTACTGAATTTGTGATGTTACAGGATCATCCTGATCACGGGGTGTTGTATTTGGTCAGAGGATTGCTAAACGTAATTCAGGAATATCAGTGGGATGAGCAATCAGATGCCAAAACCAGAATTTACTTAAATGCAATCTGTGTTTTGTCCGCATTTTGTCAGGTAAGGCTTGCATATTTTACAAGTAAAAACATACCCCTACATAGCTCTACAGTATCAAGTGATGTTTACGCACAGCAGGAGGCCACTGATTTCATAACTACTTTGGTTATACACGGTATAATTATTACCTGGTGCTGGGGTTTTGCCATTTGGGATATTGTATGGATAACCCCTTGTCGCCATTGGATGTGCATATTCATGGTAATCTGTGGCGCAGAAAAGGTCTCACTAGTAGCTCTTTAAGGTCGCTCTGTTTCATGTTTTGGTAGGAGTAATTGAGATACTAATAAAATCAAGCGCAGCAAATAAGGTATTGTAATATTGTGAAAAGTATTGAACTCCTTTTTTTTCTCGTGTTTTTCTTTAGGAGCGATATTTATACAGTTATCACAAAGGTATGTGAAGTATTGCCCTGATTGCATTATTTGTAAGTGGAGTACTGGTCAAAACCTTCTGACTGTGAAATTGTGTTCAGCATTTCTTCTTAGGACAGGGAAAAATAATTTGGTATTAGATGGAGCTAAAATACTGGTGTTCCATGAATCAAGACCTGCCTTACCTGTGGAGGCTTTTAGAAGTGTAAAGCCAGCATTATTGAATAGCAAGACCATTTTGATTAATTATCCGACATTTGAAAGCTAGTAATCGTGACACCGTTGCTTTGTTTTGTCAGAAAATACTTTAGCAACGACACGTCGTAGGCTTCTGGTAATATATGTTGCATCTGAATATTTGGCATATTTTACGAAATGTTATTAAATCTTGTCTTGTGATTCCCATACTTGAAACATACCTTACTTTTTCCAATCTCCTATTTGTAGTGGAGTCGAATGACAAACTTTATGGTGGTGACAAGAAATTCATTGTTGAAATAATGAAAGTGGTTAGCACTTTATTAAATGAGGTTTTTGAAATGTTGAAAGGATTTGAAGAGAAGGTGAGGGACACAAGGTTTGTTTTTTAGCTTTATGCGTGTCATAGGATGTTTGGTACCCTTACGTAAACGTGTTTCTAGAGGCTCAGTATAGGTTAGAATATAGATGTCAATGAAATCTATAAAAAGTGCACTTATACCTTAGAGGGACAAGGATTTTGTGCAAGGGATGGCTTTCACAAAACGTTTGGGTACAAACTCCCATAATGCATTCTGTAAAAACAGGATACTTATTAAGTGGGTGCTCCTTTCTCGTGAACCGTAACATTGCTCTTTACGAAGTGTGCAATGAAGAAACTCAAATAAACAAAAACGCTAGGTATTTTTAAGTTAAAAATTGAAATTTTCATATATTTTTTTCTGATACTTTGAGACGGTTTTTTTTTATCGTTTACTGACCCAGTCTGTAGCCTTCGACATTATTGACATGATTTGAAAAACTTTATATATGATAGAAAAGATAAGGTTTATGAAAGTTTGGGTTTGTGTTCTTATAACAGAGAGGGAGGTCTTGTTTAGTACTATTAATAGTGTTATGTAAATTTGTTAACGGATTTTAATTTTTCTTTGATAAGTAAACAATACCTTTGTTAGTAACAACAGAGGTTACAGTGAATCTAATTTTATGTATTGAAAGTAAGATTTAGACTGGTGCCTGCTAGGTGATTTATTGTCGTTCATTTTCAGCAAGTCAATAAAATAGCCAGATTTTCCCGGAACATAAAAAGTTAACAAAGTTCTCACACTCTCAAATTGACTTCTGTCTTTTATGGGTTGTTAACGATACTTTCTGTATTTTTCTTTAGTTATTCCTTCCAGTTTGTAGTAATGTACTGTATTAATTGGTTACCGAATATCTTTGAAAGTGTGACCATATAGTAACTTCCTCCCATACGCCCTGCCATTCGCCCCCATTCACTGTCCTCGCGATAGACCTTATACCAAGAATAAATAGGTATGAACACAACTTGCATTCCTGTCTGATTCTGTTTTGTGCTGGAAGACATTCACTAGTTCCATTGCTTGTTCTATCTGCTAGCCGTTGTATACTCCCTGCACCGTTTACTTTTGTGTCCGGGGAATCCCTTACTCAGTACGTCAATAGAACATGCACGGAATCATTTATACAAAAAATAGAATAGAATAGAATAGAATAAGTAGAAGAAACATGACGCTCCAATGTTTTAGAAACATTTGCAGGCTAAAAGCTGTCAGGAAGACGTTGGTGTGGAACAAAATGGAACAAAATTTACCATGATTTAAAACAAACAAAACTAAAAGCAGCCAATGTTTATTACTAATATGTCAAAATGTCTCCGTCTTCCGAGCGCTCTTCAAGAAGCATGCTATAGGCACTCGTCGTCATCGTCAGCTTGATTGTCGCCTTTTAAGCTTCACCAAACTGTAAATTGTTGGGTATGTCCTGGCATGGTTGGTGGTGCGAAGTTATATTTGGACAGTCTTTCACTTTGAACTAGATGGCCACTAAAGCCATCTGATTTGAGTAGGCAGCAAATCCTTTAAATTATCGGCGTCAGAAATTCGACACGTTTTTGATCAAATAAACCTTGGTTGGTCCATCCAGTATGTAATAACAATGTGTCTATCAGATGCTGGGAAATTGTGATCACCTGCAAACAATTTCGAATTTTTTTTCCTCAGAAACTTACCAATTTTAGTCATCCTGCCTCAATCAAACTTGTGTGTACTTTACAGCTTTATGTTGCTAATTACACTTTCATGTACGAAAGTGATAAGAGGAATTCATTTTTAAAGAGATTTTTGATCAAAAAGCGTTCTTTATTCTAAGAAATTCGTTTCGTAAGAAATAAATATCTGTCGAGTACTATAATTTACACTTCTTAATTTGGAGACGCGAGAAAGGCAGGTAAATGTGGCAGACAGTGATATGCTAATACTGAAAAGAGAATGGTATTTATTTTTGTGCGACTTTGTTTTATAGGGGCTTACCCATTTTATCCTTGGCGGCCCAGTTTCACGAACAATGAGTTGATATTCATTGGGAAATTACAAGCTCAAATGTGACGGATTTATGCAATCTTTGCATTGCAACTGTAACTGTAATTAAACGTATTTTAGGCGTAAAATTATAGCCCAAAACTACATTAATTCCAGTTTAAAATATCGTTTTTGTTACTACCATCAAGTGTTCTGGGCAGTTTATCAGGAGTTTTATCGTCTTTTCTCTAGAACCAAAGAAGACAAGCATTTTTATCCCTCGCTTTTGTGAACAGGTATGTATCTTCAACTAGCCTAGGTGTAGATGAGGACCCTACATTCCAATTGCAACAAATCAGTGTTTGAAAAATGAGTAGCCATTCTATTGATTGCAGAAAGAGGAGCTTCCTGGACGTATTGTGATGGAAGTCGTTTTCATCTGTAGAAGCTATTAACTTACTCTGAGCTCGTCATCAAAAATTAACTGGTACTCCAAGCAGGTGGAATCTTTGTGACCAGAGAAAAGCATGTAGAGGATACAGACTTTGGATTGCTCTTAAGTCTCAACATGGGAACTCATCAAATAAAATGTGGGATTTAAACAAATGAACAAAGGGTAGAATTCCTTTATGCTTTAACAAGAAGACCCAACTTGTTCATTGAAGTACGATAGGTCTATAAAAGACTATCAAAGGACTCGGCTGTGTTAACATGAACAAAGTCTGATGGTTTATGAAAATAATCCCTTTTCCGTAACAAGAAGCCAATGAAAAACCTTGGTATTGTTCAATATATTCATTTAAGCCTCATCTACGCGAGTAATTTTTCTGTGACAAGTTTTCTTTGTTCGTATAGATGGGGCCAATTTAAGGAAATCTGACATTTTTTCACTTGACAAGTACATTTGTTCAAAAACTGGCATGCCATGCAAGTGTATTTGTCAAGGAGAAAATTGAGAACTGGCAAACGTGCTCGTGTAGATGACTTATCAAATGTAATTGACAATTTTTATTCGTCTCAACCCCCCATCTCGTCAAATATTTGTTTACGACGTTTCTTTCTTGTTGAACCATTTGCTTTAAAACTTTAGCACGGCGAAGTAAATCAAATTGAGACCAATGCACAGGTACTACTGCGGCGGCAAGTCAAAGTTGTCAAAAACAACTTGTTGGCATCTACAAGAGCCAGTGTACTTGTTAAGGAAGACTTGTCAAAGAAAACTTGTTGGCATCTACAAGAGCCAGTGTACTTGTTAAGGGAGACTTGTTAAAGAAAACTTGTTGGCATCTCCAAGAGCCAGTGTACTTGTTAAGGTAGACTTGTCAAAGAGATATTGCTTGTGTAGCTGAGGCTTTAGAATCGGGGTACAAGGCATCTTTGACGGCAGTTGCCGCCAACGTTGTAAGCATCGGTGTGCTAGCAATTCTTCAATGTAAGCTGACATATTTTCAGAGGGTTGAAATTCTCATACCTCAATGACAGGTTTAAGACAGGCAGTGGGTCGCTGGAGCCGTCTGATGTAAGTAGAAAGCCCGATCTTTTGAATAGTCAGCCTCAGAAATTGTCACGTTTTCGATCGAAGAGACTTTGGTAGGTATACCTTGTATATATTTAAATGTGTCTGGCAGATCCTGTGAAACTGTCGTCAGCTTAAAAGTATTTTTTTAGAAAGATTTTTTCGCAGAAACTAACGAGTGATAGTAATCCTTCCTCAATTTGACCTGCGTGTACCAGCTTAATCGTTGCCAGTAACACGTTCATGTATGTAAGCGACAAGTTAAAGGAATCGTAAAGGGGCGAAATGTGTTAATTTAGAAACTTTGCAAGATACTTAGGCTGGACATCTCAAAGGGTAATGGGTAGAATTAAGCAACATGTATCAAGACACATCCGCATTGGTCAATTTCAATCTTAACCTACACTGAAAAAATTCAATGTTACCTTCAGTTACCGTATTATGAGAAATCTTTGTGATCAGTGTCGGACGAAAACCTTTATAACCTTTATACCTTTATTACTTGAACTATCAAAAAACTTTTTAATTATCAATGTTAATTGAACTTTGAAACTTAATAACGTTACGAGATAGCAACTTTGTAGGCCACTTTGAAATTATTTCAAATTGCAGCGTGGCTTTTTATTGGATATCAGTAACCTGCTGACAATCTAGCTTTTTGTCGTGACTGGACAAATCATTACTCCCGTGTAAAAGGTACCTTATCCATTTAAGCAGTAAAACTTAAGAGTCTTGTTTGTAATTAGGGACATTGTGTCAATTTGTTTTAGGATACTGTCACATGGCGATCTTAACTCGCCGCAGATGAGGACATTATGCGAAAATCTATGGATGCTATCACAGAAGCATGGACAGAGTGATGAAAAATTGAAGGTAAGCAATTTCCTCCCCAAAGAGCTTTTGGAGAGCTTTCGCTCTATGTTGCTTGGTGACTTGGTTGCTCGGTAGATGATGAAAACAGCACTTCATAATGAACCATAGTTCCAAAAACCCTTTGAAAGTGAGTCGCCAAATCTTCAGTTGAAATGAGTATCAGTGTCATTTTCTTCTAAATTATCTATGCAACCATCAATGTGGATAAATCTATGTAAGAACTACTACCGTTTCCTTTCTCTTTCTGCAAGATGTTAAGGTTTATGGTTTCTAGCGTGTATTACTCTGCTTTCCACGAAATGGTATTATGTTGTCCTCCACGGTTTTGTTTCTCTCGAGTCGGACTCTACCTAGTTTAACTTGCGTCTCCTTGATATACGTTGAGCACGTTTTGCTCTAGTGGAAACAATTAGTTAATGGATGGCAGCGGTCTGTAGTTACTGGAGAGTGGTACACCTTTTATTTCACGTTAATTGTAATTGGTACACGCTTTAACGTAGTCTTCACAGTCATGGTTGTTTTGTGTTGTTTTAACAGAAACGTCTTTTGCTGGCGATAACCAAGAAGGGTGAAAGAGATGCTCGTTTCCGAGAACTGGCAGAGAGTCTTGTGGCGAAGTAGTGACTCGTCCTGTTAGAGAATTTTAAAGAGTCATTGAGAATTTTTCAAAGTGGATTGATTTTAATTGGCACAAAATCCGCCTTCTCCATTCACGAAGAGAATTGAAAACTCGTAAAGGCAGCTTTGACTGGAAGTGCAAGCTGAATCCGATAATTGATTCCTTGCGTTTGGGACTTAATATAACAAGAACACGGATTTATCTCCTAAGATTTCCAATATGAGAAAACAACTTATTACATAAGAAAGTACGGTCTCGGTTTGTAGCTGATTATTGATCCATATTGGGTGCGATTAAAATTTATTCTTCTGCCACGCACACATTGGTTGCTTCTGTTGTAAACACAATGTTTGCTTGTTGAACTAATTCATCGTGTATTGACTTAGCTCTGAATCGAATTTGAGCTGATCGTATTCCTTGTCTTTTGTATTTGATAAACATAATGTTATATAATGATTACATCAGGATAGTTCACATTGATAAGAAATCAGTTTGAAGTCATTAATAAAGTCTTTTGGCTACTGATCTATTCACTAGGTCCACGGACCTCAAAGGGAAATACTTCTTAACCGTCCATTTCATGTGCAATAAATTGGAGAGTTGGGTGTAACTGGCTAAAACTTTGGAAACACCTGTCACATTGCAACTCTGTCTTAAGATGGCAAAAGCACGCCAGACAAAAAAGCTTTTGGGTATTTTTTGGCATAATGTTGAAATTTGTAAAGGCGATTTTCAAGTTTTGTAAAGAAAAATCCATCTGTTATCGTAAAAGAATTATTATACCTTACCATCTCTTTTTTACTAATGAACTTTGTTTATTCACTAACATTATATCATTATTAATTTTCTGCAGTATGTTGGATTATGTCTACAAGTAACTATTCCTGCCACTTAGTACTGTTAATGATTTCACGTTTGCATTGATTGATCTTGATTATGTTACCTGTGCGTCTCTTCGTGCATTACGTCGCAACTTTATTGATTTGTTGTTACATATGGTCGTTATCGTCGCAAGGGGTCGGCTAGAGAAACCTACAGGATGAACTCCAAATAGCCCGTACCGTAACAAAGCAAGTTGAACATGAAGCCTTCCATGATTCGTGCATTAATTTACAAATTCATTGATTGTTTAACAACTGATTGATTAATTGTTTTATATATTCCCTGATACATATTGGAACTATCGTGGCAAGGGGTCGGCATAGATACCTGCAATATGATCTGAATAGCCCGTTGCTAAACTAGGCAATAGAACCTCAGGGCTTTCCTGATTCATAATTGCTGGAATCATTGATGTCTTGATTGGCTCATTTATGCGTTCATTCCTTGATACGTAGGGTTGCTGTTGTTATAAGATGTAGAGTAGAGAGACCTTCAAGATGATATTTTTATGGCCCTTAGCTAAGTTAAACATTAGAACCTTGGGCCTTGTTATTGACATATCCTCACCCTGTGATTCCTTACCCTGGAATACCATGCTAGATGTACTAAATACAATAGCAACTCGTGTTCATTAGGGGGAGTATGATTGTGCCCTTAATACAGATAAATTGGCTATAAAGAAAGAAACTATTTGGGATAAAAAGCAGATAGAATTTGCTGGCAATGTCAACTACAATAGCTTTAAAGCATAGGACATAGATACTGTAGCAGAGAATGCTCTGTTTTTGATGGCGACTGGATTTACAAGACCGTGGAGGTACCCCATTGCAAACTTTTTAACAAACAAGATAAATGCCGATGCCCGTACCCAAATAATCAGGGACGCCATAAATTTATTACTTGAGGTAGGAGATGACGTAAGAACGGTAGTATTCAATGGCCGTTAAAAAAATAACAGTGCTGCCATCAAACTTGGATGTAATCTAACTAAGCTAGATGGTACTTTTGAGCATCCAACTGGACGTGGGAAGCAACTGTTTACTATGTTAGACATTTGCCATATGCTGAACTTGGTACCCAATGCGCTAGGTGACTTTGGAATAGTTTATAACAAAGGGCAACAGCCAATTAAGTGGGCATATATTAATGAACTACACCATGTACAAAAGAGGATATCCTGCAAATTGCAAACAAGTTACGTACTCGACATTTTCATTGGTTCAATCGTAGAATGAGGGTAAAAGTACCACACAAACACTGAGCTTCTCTGTTGCTGTTTCTACGAGGTTTACAGCACCCTATGTTCAATGGAAGCAAGCTAAGTTCCAAGTTTTACAATTAACATATTTTTGATGTTTTAAATTCAAAAAGGAAATTTGGCAAAAGATTTGAATCACTAATCACCAAAAGCAACATGAATTTAAGACATATCTGGACAGCAGTATTGACTTCGGGTGCAACCTCCAGGACACAGATGGAAAAAAAATCCTTAAGGGACCAAGGAAGATGTTCGTTCTTGGCTTGTCAACATCTGCAAAGTCCAGTTTGTCTGTTTCTGAGGAAAGAGAAAACAACTCATTTGAGTATGTTTTGACTTATTGCTTTTATAAAGATCCACTTGCAATGTTTTTTTGGAAGAATCAGAGCATGGGATGGGACAGCAATCCCAATAGACTGCAGTTAAATTGGGCATTTAGAGCATTGCTGATGAAAAGTCAAATTATAGCTCCCACAACAGCAAACTGCGTAGAGGCAGCTGTCATTTTCAATAATTCTGGCCAAGTTGATGAAATTCAACAACTCCAGGAGAAAGATGTTAATACTGAGATGAAATTTTGGGTAAAATGATAGATAATTCCACAATTTGGCAAAACGGTGTGTTGTTCTATTTAAGTGAGTATATTGCACGAGCCTTGGTCAAAACTATTAAATTTATAGATTGTATTGCAGCTTTGTAAAATCTATTTCTAACCAAGGACCACAGTGGTGCCTCTTTGTTGCTTCATGAGAAACGTGATTATGATAAGCTTATGGTACCACTTGACTCAGTTGTCTATATGGTGAAGATCACAGACAAGTACCTCAGAACATCATTCCGTGACCAGTCTCTAATAATCGAGATGAAAATTATCAGCATGAGCTATTCTGTCCTGTAGAAGTGCAAAGCAATCAGTTTTCAAGCTTACAGCAGCGTCCCATGGAGACACATTGTAGACTGCAATCTGTATAATGATCGGTTAGTGTCATTATTAAAGCAATGTTGAAGATCCAACTCAAAATTATTTGTCAGCATATTGGTAAAGTCATTGCAATTCCATTATAAATTATGATAATGAGATCCGAATGAGAAGGAGGTTTCAAGTAGACAACTTTGAAATTTAGGAATGGCGCTCCTGGGTGACATATGCGGCTGCTACCCCCAAACATTCTCGATAAATTCATATTATCACTAATACAATTTTTTACCAAAGATGGAGCTGTTGCCACCAGCTCCAATAACCCGTTCCCGAAAGAGGAAATGGAATGGAACGAATATTTCATGGATGTAATAATCTCTGAATGTAATGTGGTTTAATGTCGCGATTGTAAGATCTTTTTTAATCTCAGACAGTAAGTTTTACATTTATTGGCTTGACCAAAAGATATCGTAAAACAGATAATAAGTTGTTACAGTGTCAGGACAGTCCCCCTAACTTTGTGAATGATTTTGCATGTGATATCATTGTCGGGAGACCGCGTTTAGCTGGCTTTTCTGTGACAGATAGTAGATGCACTAAATTGACAAGTCTCGAGACGTAATCTGTTACGTCTTCGCTTTTCGTGTGCGCTACATCGTGAATCGTGTTAAGTATGCAGCAAATCATTGGACGTAATTGCTTACACGCAATTCTACACCGGTTGATGGTGTGTCCCTTAGTTCAACGATTTTTGAGTCGGTTTCATCTCGCAGCATTCACACTATCATATTATAGTGCTGGGATATGAGCGTTTAGGGTTTAACTTCACATTTTTAGGGTAGGGCCTTGTTTATGTCGTGGGACTCGTTCGAGTTGCATTGGAGCAATTTGCATTGGAGCAACTTGATAACGAGTTGATGTCGGCAGGATAAGACAGGATTGGTTTCGTTAAGCTGGACGCGAAAAACACCACAGATGGACACCGATGAATTCGGTAAGCTTAGAACATGGTGAAGTATGCTTAGTAACCTAACGTCATTGCAAAGTATTACATTTGCACTTGTCGTCTATCATTTTTAGGGGCCCCCATACGTTTCCAAGCTTCACATAACGTTATAAGCGTCATTGCAAGCGTTGTCGAAGGCCATGCACAGGTCAAAACACATTCCATTGCTTTCATTATTATCAGGATGTGGCCAAACTTCCGGCCATTCTACCCTAGGCCACATTGTGCTTGGAAGACGCTAGAGGCAGAACTATTGTAGAACCTTTAAAACTCATTTCATGATTTTCATCCCCATTTGCACTAAGATCAGACGTTCCGAATTACTGTCATCCTGCCTTTTCCCATACTTCGTCGACTTACTAGATGTGAATATATTGTCGTAAAATAGCTGCTGTATATTGTTAGACACAACTTCGTGTATGTTTCATGATCTTTTTGCTTCCGAGGAGGACAGTGACGACGATAATTATAATGGCCAGAAGGAGGGTTATGAGTTTGATATGAAGGAAAGCGACAATAATGATAGCATTGGTAATGGTGCTGATTATTTATTTTTGTAACTCTATTGTTAGAGGAACACCTTTGTAAACGGACAGCACATGATTCCACGAAAGGCAGTTTTGCCCACGGTTGATGATGATGTTTAGGAGGATAACGATGGCAACAATGATGGTGATAATAAAGAGGAGAATGAACATTGTAATCTTGATTGGAAGGAAGATGAAGTTGAGGAAAACGACACTAATATTCATTGTAGTAATAATGATTATCATTAATTGCAGTGAGTGATGGAAGAAAACCTTTGGAGACCTAGAGCATGTGATTCTGTTGACAAATGTTTTGTCCTACGATGATGAGATGAGGACATTGATATTGGTGATTAGAAATAATCATTGTTATCATCATCGTAATAATGATACTACTACTAATAATAATGATAGTAATAATAATAATAATAGTAATAATAATAATAATGTTTTCGAGCATCATTGCCATATATTTGAATTGCTGTCATAATACAAAATACCTTCTGTAGTATGATGTAGTATGACGATCAGATAGCTGCCTCTGAATGCTTTCTAATCAGACGATTGTGATCTAAGTTAAGACCTTTGGCATATTTGATACTTCTCTTTGGTATTAAGCCAAGTATAGATATTTGAAATGTTAACAACTTTAATGACATTTGCTGATTGATTAAATCTCTTTTTAATTGCTCTGTTTGTATTTATGAGATTTGAGCAAATTAGTTTCAAAACAAACAGTTAGTTTAATAACTGTAACAACAGTTATAGGATTTGATCTGTCAGTGATTGCAATATCAGGTCTGAAAGGTCAATAAAGAGTCAAAATAATAATAATAAATAATAATAATTATCTTGTATCCAAAAAGGCTTATCTGGCAGCTTTGCACACACAGCTCATTTGGCTGATGTTCTAAATATGCCAAACTTAAAAGATCAGTTGTTGTCACCTTACTTGATCTTAGTGAAGTTGACCATTGTTTAATTTTTATTATATTGGAATACCACCATATTTCTGAAGACACAGGATCAAAAATCCCTATGACAATTGTTCTTGTGACATTTACTTATACTGATTTAGTATGGTAAATAACATAGCTCTAGCAAAAATCCTCCTTCCATTCTATAATACACAATTAATAGAAGATCAACTGGATATGTTGACAAGTCAATTACTTAGATGATTAGAGAAATATATGTATTATACATTATTACCACTAATGTAGTGATTTTTTTACCCCAGGAGTATGGTGGTATTGTATTGTATAGTGTCTGATGTTTATCAGACTACAAGACTGACCATTCCTTGTATGAATTCCCATTGTTGAAGTGCCTCAATTCAGACATATCGTGAGTCTTTGAGGCTTGATATTGAAAAGGAGGAGTACAATTGCCAGAGAGTAGTGACAACATTCTTGGTTATGAGTCAAATATGTTAATGCTTCTTGTTATACCATGAAAATGTAGTGATGTAATCATCAAACTATGGTATCAACTGAAAAAGGAAAGTTTTTTAATCTTGTACTTCCCAGCATACAACCTACAGCTTTACTTGATTAGATAATATTCGCTGCCTGTTTTCTTCTGTTTTAATTAAGGTATTATAAGTAAAGAGTTTATCAGCTAGTAAACTAGACACTCTTCCATTTTTGATATCTTATGTTATCGAATGTTATTAGTTATTACAGTATACTCATACTGTATGCTAGCTTTCCATTTCTTAGCATGTCATTACATAAGTAGGATAGTAATTAATGTTTTAATCTTAATAGCCATGTTTTTGGTTTAATATTAACATCATTACATATTACTATATATTTAATACATAAGCACTACATTAACTTAAACATTAACTTAGACGTAAGTTGCATGCCTCAATTTGCAAATTTTGCTGCAAGATGCACAATTGGCCATGTGCCTGTTAAAGTCCGTATGGAGAGGCCTGGAGTTAAATGATGTCCACAAAATCCAATATGACTCCAGACATAAACTTTTGCATTTCTTTTGTTATATACTAATTTTAACATTTTTTGAATTACAGATCCGTTTAAGAGGACCAGCAAACCAAAAACTGGCCTTAAACTTGACCTTACTAGTCCAATGGAACAGGAAGGAGAGAAAGGAAATCTTTTTCTGGATTTTAAAAAGAAGTCCCCAGCAAAAGTAAATTTGCCGTCCCCAAGAGAACATAATATGTATGTTTGAAAGCAAAATGTTTTACATATTAGTATAAATTTGTATACAATGGTAGTCTATCATAACAAAGAAGGAACTTGTTATATATGCATATTTATACATATATAAGTATGCATATATATGTGTGTATATATGTATGTATGTATGTTTGTATGTATGTGTTTGTTGAGGTATTACAAATATCTGACACTGATGAAGGCTTAAACCGAAACACAGAAAAAATTTATGAATTTCCCCTTACCCACTGCTGGGTTTCGTCTCGTAATACCTAGTACTTTGAATGTCCGTCACCAAACCTTTGTGCCATGATGGCACGGAGGTTTAAGTAAGTCTGAGGATTGCAAGTTTGAGCCCGGTCGGCTCCCACTTAGTGCAGCTATTGTGGTAATGCTCATATCTGTCAACAGCTCAATCATCCATGTTTATTCGATATATATAAATTACAAGAAATAAACACTTTTTAACGTTTCGAATAATTCTTCTTCAGAAAACTGAAAAGATTTTTTTTGAAAAAAATTATTCGAAACGTTAAAAAGTGTTTAATTTTTGTAAT
>JANTCA010043224.1:0-19199 GCA_024741275.1 Chironex yamaguchii
GGGTGACCCTACCTGACATGTAAATACAACTACGAAAAACAATAGAGGAGGGTGACCCTACTGGTAGGGTGACCCTCGTAGGAGGGTGACCTTACCTCCATGTAAACAGGCTCTAAGTTTACTTCACAAGCAGCTTTGAAAGTAATGTCCATCAATTACTCGTCTTCCTTTGGTGCTTTGCAGCAATTGATGGAGCGAAATCAAGCAGCAAGCCAGAAATTCAATGGATTATATTAGTTAAAGAGGACGTAGCACATTATACGTGTGTGTCCAAGCAATTTGTAGGAATACGTATTGGTTGATGGATGTCGTTATCAATCAACCACTGAGCGTCCATGATGCACGGGTACATTCCAACTTAATATAAAATCATTTCCTTAATAGCAGGAAAATTCTAGCATGTTATTCTAGGATACTGTATGATGGTAGACCATGTACGGTTTTCGTACTTGAAAATCTAGCATATGATGTCATAGTGTCCCTCCTGAATGTTTAAATGAGAATGATAGAATGCGGTCTGTAAGGTCCTGTTGACGAGTGTCGTGTGACGTGTCTTAAGACCACGCAAGTCATAGCGCCTCTCATACCTTATCCCAGTCAAGTCAACCCCTCCTTTACGCGGTACAGACTTATAGTGCTGATGGGACTATGGCTTCCGGCGCCCTAAGACAAAAAGATAAAGCCCCGCTGCCTTGTGGCTCGGCTCTTAAATCAAAGGCTAAGAGTAAACTGAGGAGAAGATGCCACCTCGTAGGTCCTTTATCATGCCCCCCCCCCCAGGGTGTGGACATGCCCTAATGTTGGACCAATGTCTCCCCAGCCATGAGTCAAATAAGTTTTTGCGAGTCTGCGACGTAACAGTTGCTCTGCACAGCAGAAGAATAATCTGTTGTCAATGATGAGCAGGGCACTGGTGGCAAGTGGAAGACTCCATTAGGGGACAACGCTTGGTTGCAGAAGCTCAAGTGAGACGAGAATTGAAAGCTACAGTAGTCATGGGGCCTGCTGTATCTAATAGCCCCCGAGGAAACACCATACTGACTAAAACCAATGTTCTATTGTTTGGCTAATGGGGTACCAGTGACCACACTGGTAGCCTAACCCAGTGGAGACCTAGTCTTACAGCAGTCGGGCCGAATCGTAACTGAACAACTACTACAAATAGGAACAAGGAATATGAGAAGTCTAGTCAAACCGCGATCTTCTGCTATTTGGAAAGAATGCCCCAACAATTGAGCTTCTAGGACGTTGTTTCTCAGACGTTTATGTGCAATGGCATGATTTGGTGATTACATCGCTACAACATGATGTAGTACTTGTCCGGAAATGTGCACCAACAGCAGGGAGTAAAGAAAACTCTTCTAAGCAGACGTGGGTATTCTGAACTGACGGGAGTCATATAGCAATCGAAGGGCCTTATCATATGAGCGCGGTCGACCGGGCTAAAATCAGCTCGCTATATCATATGAAAGTTGACATTTACCTACGTAACGTTCTTTCCCTACATAACGTTCTTTCCATTGCCCGCCAAATTCAAAGTATTACTCTCAACTGTCCCAAAGACGTCGATATTCTCTGAATCATAAATCGCTGTCATCCGTTTTCAAATTTTCGTATACACGCTTTCTTTATAAGGAATCGCTTTACAAGGAACCTACATGCAATCACACAGAGTTAGATGTATAATTTGACCTGGGGAATGGTTGTGTAATATAATTGGAAAACGTCACGTTTGTCTTTTCTTGTTGTTTCTTTACGGCTCTCAATATCTTGAGAATTCACTCATTGATTCGTGAAATACGTCACAAGTTGTTAAGTAGACCATAAGAAAAAGCGAGCGCGCACTTCTATTATTTTCAGCCCGCTTTGACGGGCTGGAGCTATCACATGGAAAAAGTTCAGCCCGTTTAACCGGGATCCCACTTGGCAAAAGCGAGATCTCGGTTAACCAGGACAGCCCGGTGATAGCGAGTTGCGTTTTATGAGAGTTCGTCAATCAAAGTGAGATGTCAGCAAACCGGCTAGCCCGGTCAACCGAGGCTCATGTGATAGATAAGGCTCTAAAGCGGACAAATGCCACCAACAGATCTTGAGAATGAGTGTGAATGTGTGAAATAGATTTTGTCTCCAGGACGAATTTTTCATAGCTTTGTTGTGTACCTTTGCTTACTTGATGTTAATGTTGTACTTAGAACATTTCTCAAATACTGCCTACACTTGAGTTTGAAAAGTATTTGTTGCAATCAACACATCATCAATATAACAAAGCATGAGGGATAATCATAGGGATTCCACACCTACAAGGGATCTTGTTCATAGTAGCTTGAAAAATTCATAATGCCATTTGAGGCCAATAGGCCCTGGAGTGTTGCGTGTAAGGAATGCAGATGAATCATCATCTAAAACTAACTGATTAAAAGCTCTGGGTAAATAAAGTGGAGAGAATACTTTTGGTTTATTAACGGTATGGCTTAATTTAGCAAGCAATGTCCTAACTGGCTCAGGAAAAGCTACTGCGTGTGGCACCACGTTAGTGGCGGGAACGCCTTGGCTAACTGTATGGTGAAGCAGATACTGGCCCTAAACTACTAAATGACTGTTAGAAAAGCCCAAATAGTCCAACTTAATGTGAGTTGACCAGTGTGGCTATGCTGGTAACTCACAAGGACGCAAATATGTCCTAACAGTGGCATGCGGTCTTCACTGTGGCTCTGAAGTACAATAATAACAGGATCTAGCTACGACTTAGAAAAAAATGTACGATACACAAGTAGTGGACCGACTTGTGCCAGTATCAATTTCATGATCAAATCAGTGCAAACGATAACAAAACATGGCTTTATTTTACCATCTTTTAAGGAATATAATCCAAGCAATTCAAAAGCTAACCTTGCATTGTCATTGGTACTGCTTTGATCGTCCACAAGGTCACAATCTGTATAATTTTCAACTTGCCGACAATTGTTTACATGATAATCCCCGTTGTTGCGTCCACCTTGATTTGGACTTGGCTTGTTACCTTGGTGGAAGTCGCGGTGCTATGACAAACCTACCAAATATGGGCTTTTTTACCACAACTATGGCAACAGACGTCTTTGAAATAGCAATTTTGAATTCAATGTTGTGTACTTCCACACGCTTTAGGGCCTTATCATATGAGCCTGGTCGACTGGACCAGACCGGTTTGCCGAGATCTCACTTTGATTGACAAACTCTCATAAAGCTTCTTCAAGAAAGCAGTCACAAACCTGCAGTATGCAGATGACGTGGTCTTGATTGCAGGAAACAATGAAGAGATGCAGGAGCTTCTTGACAGAGTCAAGGCCTTCGGTGCCTGAGTTGGTCTTATTATTCGTTCTCATAACACTAAAGTATCAGACAAAAGAGTTTCCCAAGATGTACACATGACCACTGACGGCACTGACGTGGAGCAAGTCAGAAGCTTTTGCTACTTGGGGAACATCATCACAGATCAATGTGATGTTCCAATAAACACTTCACTTGTGTTGAAGGCCGGGATCCAGCACGAATGTCACATGTTACAACTGGAGCCCCAGCAGAACACTTTATGGCTCCTGACTGGGGCCATCGTCGTTTTTTGATTTGCAAAATCTCTGAATGTGACCAAATTTGCCACATTTATAGCACTTGTAATTCTCGTAACGGTTTGGATTGGAAAGCGGTCACTTTTTGGGTTGAAAACTGGTGGTTTGACAGGGAAGATCGAGCTTAACCATAAAGACCATGGCTTCGCAAAGCCACTCAAACTCCTCGAGATGAGAATATTTTTCAGCTCAGGATCCGTGATTTTAGCCTTCTTTAGCTCTATCAGCATAGCATCCGTATACCCAACTACCGTGAGCCTTTTTGCTTGACTCTTGAACAAATCGAAATCATCCCGGGTGCTGATAGCCGGAAGGTCCTCTACCGCAATGTGCTGGGACTCCCCTTTAGCCCAGATCTGCTTCACTTTGCCGAGAAGGGTTGCATAGGTCGTTCTGCCGTCAGAAATCTTTGTGCTGTGCTTCAAAATTTGTTCTTCGATGCTTGTTTTCAGCAGAGCAAGTTTGAGCGCTTCTTTTTGTGATCCATCAGAATCCTGATCAGCCTTGTAATTCTTGGCACAGAACAATAAAAATTCAGAATCCAGTACAGAAACCCAAGCGTCAAAATCGATATCAAAGCACAGCTTCATGACTGGATGCTGACAAGCTAACTTGCCAACCTGAGTGGCTGTAACAGGTAATCGACAACAGTAAAGTGAACATAATTTTCATTTGGATCAACCTCCAAATTGCTAGAAACAGGTTGACGACTCAAAAGGTCAGCTTTGGTATTCTTTTGTCAGTGACCTATGAACAATGGTATAGCTATAACTAGAAAGTAATAAAGCCCACTGTAGCATTCTGGCAGTGGTCAAAGCAGTGTTGGTGATCAGTAATAATGATAAAGCATCTAAACATATATATAATTATAAGTCCTTGAAACTGAGCTCTCCAGACAGCACAGATTTTCAAGAGCTTGTATGTTTCTGCTCCAACAGTTGCAAGGAAAATGTTGCCTTTCCTCTCTTCTCGTATCTGGTTTGCAGAAAAAGAAAATGCAAAACGACCAGCACAATCTGAAAACTGCCCGACAGACTCCTGGGTGCGGACCTTACGTTAGATCTAAGTTCATCTTGAGTTTGTGCAATTTCACTTACTAGAATGTTCTCTATCTGAAGCAGTTGATTCTTGTGATATTTCACAATAGCCACAATACTGCATAGAAACCAACACTTCCAATGACAGTCACTGTAAAGAAAACCACCTTGTTGCCAAGGAGAAACTTGTGATATCACGGTTCTAGAAAAACAACAGTAAGCACTTGTTCTTGTCAGTGGTTCACTGTCATTGTTACAGAAGGTTAAAGTATATATATACTCGTGATTGCAAAACATTTGATTAAAGAAACTGCTGCTTCAGCAGTCAGACTGCTGAGTCATGACTAATATCAGGATCATGCTACTAATCATGATTATGAAATTCGTATTACACAACAATATCTTTTGAGTATGAGAACAAAGGAAGCAGGGTTTCTGTCTGGTGATCAGCAAAAAAAAGGCAAATAAACCAAAAAGTGCTTGAAAACAGCAGAAAAAAAGAAAACTAATCTGCGATGTCACATCTGTCAACCAAGCCTTGTCTGTAGATCTACAAATCAATAGCGGGTATGGTGGGAATGTAGAGCCTGTTTTCAAGAAAGGCAGAGTTTTGATCGTGTCCATGAGTTGTAAACTCATTTGCATGGTTCTGTTTTCTTATATAGCTCAGACTGACTGCCTGTGCCCATGCTATAGCCTGGGCATAGCTATATGGGTTCATCTCTTCTTCAGTACCTTACACATTCTAGGTTTTTCAGAATCACCTCGGGGCTAAAGAAGATGGGTGGGTTTGGTATTTAGCCTCCACTTGTCACACTTTTGTGACATGCCATCAAGTATATGTACAGTAGTTTTGTGAAAAGCCAGGTGTCTATGCAATAGATCAGATGTAGCAATTTGGGTTATTTTGCTCTATTCCTATTGTGTTGGGCAACTCTCCTCTAAACCCCTAGTGGAGATTATACTTGGTTTGGTAGCTGCCAGAATATGTTAAATTCTACATTAATATAGTCAGCAGTTGGCTGAATTGGGTGGAATTTGTGTCATTCAACTCTAACGAGTTGACAAAGAAGAAGTTTTACTATGGAGAATAAAGAAGACGTTTTACTATGGGAGAATAAAGAAGAAGTTTTACCATGGAGAATAAAGAAGAAGTTTTACTATGGGAGAATAAAGAAGAAGTTTTACTATGGAGAATAAAGAAGAAGTTTTACTATGGAGAATAAAGAAGAAGTTTTACCATGGAGAATAAAGAAGACGTTTTGCTATGGAGAATAAAGAAGAAGTTTTACTATGGAGAATAAAGAAGAAGTTTTACTATGGACAATAAAGAAGACGTTTTACTATGGACAATAAAGAAGACGTTTTACTATGGAAAATAAAGAAGAAGTTTTACTATGGAGAAGAAAGAAGTTTACTATGGAGAATAAAGAAGAAGTTTTACTATGGAGAATAAAGAACAAGTTTTTCTATGGAGAATAAAGAAGTTTACTATGGAGAATAAAGAAGAAGTTTTACTATGGAGAATAAAGAACAAGTTTTACTATGGAGAATAAAGAAGAAGTTTTACTACGGACTTTAACATACAGGGAACCTACATCAGGTATCAGAGGCATACTTGCCATACCTAATATGAAATATGATGCTGGTAATAGTAAAGGAGCACAAAACCATGCAGGGGAAGTCAATGGATGAAGAGAGACAACTGTTTTTGCAATAACACTTAATAACCATGAGAATGGAAGCTTATCAGCAGTGGCAACTGAGTAACACTTCAGCTTGGGTGCATAATATATATTAATTGCAATGGACAATCAAGTATGGAATGTAAAATATTAAGTGATACTAACCTGTGTGGTCACAAAAATAAACATCAATGCAGAAAAAAGTCCTGGCAGCTTCATGCCATTATCAGTAAAGAAATGACAACACAGGATGAGCCATTATACCCTTTTGTAGTAACAACATTGTTGAAACAACCAGCAATATTGTGGGAAAATTGGTATCCATCAGTGATCAAAGTACAAAGGTTACCTTTATTAAACTGTTGTTGCAGCAAAGAACAAAATATCTGCGAGAGAAAATATTATAGATGAGGAACAAGAATATTAAGATTTAATAGTAATGTGGGGTGATGTTAGAGCCTGCTGGTACAGCAGCAACCAAACAAAGAACTAAAGCAGGGTGAATTGAGGCAAAACGTCATGCAGAGGAAGGAGGGAAATTAGAGAGACAACGTGTGTTACGAACATGGCAACATAGACAGAAGAACTTTTGAGCTAGGCTTACCTTACATCATTCAAAGCAGGTGTTCGGTTTCCATACAGGTTTATTGGTGTGAAAAGTACAGTAAAAGTGGCCTCTAGTAAATGGATACAAAAATCCCCAGCTTACATGCTACATAAACATATTTAAGAGTCCTACCAAAGTGAACAAAATGCAAATGATAAACCTCCACCATCCCATTAAGTAATGAAAATGAGGATTTGCTGTAGCTACCTTTGCTTGATTTGAGCCACTGAAATTCGTCAACACTGACTGCTGACGAAGATCCGTGGCCCACTAAGCCATGAACACTGAATAATTTCGATATTTTCATCGTCCATGCACAGTAACTCCATACCAGAACACTTCGGTATCTAAAACTTCCATGGCTGCTATGTTTACAACACAGACACTGCAGTTTTCTGCCCTGAGCAGGGGGCCATTTTTGTTTCACATGATTGCCCAATGTTCCAAAAGAGGATTCCTTGACATCACTCGATCTAGTCCCTTTATATCTATGGTTTGAGGAGTGCAGCTGGACAATCTTAGGATGGATCATCTATCATGAACGGGGAGGACAAAGGAGTGAAATTGCTGTCAAAGAGAATACACAATGCCTTTACATTTGACCATTTGAGCACGTCATTATGGAGGTCTGTAGTTCATCTATCAGGGCAATATTATTTTTTGTTTTAGAGAAACGTCAGCTTCTTTCCTCAATCAAGAGAATAAAGGTATTAACAGGTAAAAAAGAAGCGACAATTAGCCCATGTTTCCTGAATGTATAGATTCCCAATGATCTTGATGACAAATTATTGAATAGTTTCGTTGATACTCTGGAAAACTGCCAATCAGCAACTCATAGTGATGAATTCGTCACTGATGCCAAGGACTAGAAGATAAACTTAGCTTATTCCAGCCTGTTCGACTGGGTCACAAAGCGCAAGCAAAGGTAACTTCAAAACAATTTCGGTCCGTTTTTGAAAACAGTTTCAATACAGTTATTCATGAAGGAGGGGCTAAGAAGAGAAAGATCTTCTTGATAAAAGAAAATAGAAAGGCAGAGCATGCCCAATGAAAGTTTTCGACCATGCTGCTTATTTCATTGCAGTGGAGAACTATAAATAGCAAACTTTTTATTTTGCAGTTGACACAGTAGTCGTATATATAGATAAACGTTTTTTGATACATTGGTGAATTCTTGCAAATATTAAATTGCTTAATCAAAAGATCTTTGGTGCTGAGAAGTATATACCAGACCATTCATTTATGAATGTGACAAAGCAATACCAAAGCTTTGAGGTACAAAATCTCAAATATGACGAATATTTTTTCATTCAAATGTATCTTGGCCTAAAGGAGCTCTCACAAACTAAAGCCTCAGCTGCAGCAAATGCAGCCCTGGACCAAGAAATCTTCATGGATATCAGAGTACTAAAGAAATTCTTCCTACAGACTGTTTATCCGAACTTATTTCTATTGTAAAGAATTACACTTTCAATTAGATCTACAAACCATTAAAGCTTAAAGCTTAAGCTAATAAAAACATGTTACACTCAAAAATGGGACGAAGTAGGCGTAGATCCTTGATCCTGTTGAATGCTGAAAAAAATGTGATTCCAAATGTTGACCACAAAATCACAATAGACATAGTTGCAAGCACACCATAGCGAAAATGTCGATAAAGTGCCAGGATCAAATAGTAGTAATATCGCTTTAAAATCACTTTAGCGATTTTTCTTAGTTTATTTTGTTAGACACACTGTATGCAGTCGATTGAATTCTTTGTAGAGAATGACTTATGTATAGGAATTGATCGTCTTTGGCTCCACCCTTCTACACATTTAGTAGTACATGCTGCTCCAATTAGCTCTATGATAAAACGTGAGTCTAAAAGGTTTGTCGGAAATTTTTCTCCTCGGCCGCCTCTGAAACAGCAAGCCAACGATGTCCACGCGAGTCCAGTGTACATGAGGTCGTCTACAACATGTAATCTTTAACGTCATCAGTGAATGTTATAAGCGCATATTTTACCTTAGATGCCAGTTTATATATAACTGAAAGCTGCACATTGATAAATACATTGGAAAATAAATAAAAGCAGAATAGTACAGCAATAAGGCATCACTAAACAAAAAAAATATTATAGTATTAAATATATTAAATGTAGATATGTCTGGCTTTTTCTAGTCAAAGGAATGTGTCATTACCCCTTTAAGAGATCAGGTTTTGTGACATTTTTGCTTGCTAAGTTTTGCCATTACAATCGTCAATGGGATTGAAAAAATAATTTCTTCTGACCGGTTTACTAAAGTCAACCATGCAAATGTCACCAGAAAATGTAAATTTTTTAAAGCCACTAGATTGGTAAAAAGGTGATTATGAATGTGATAATGAATTTGAACATTTCGGGTCTTTCACAAAAAGAGGATCCGAGCCAAGTTGACACACTCGGTTACTCCATGGACGACAAAGCAAACTTTAGTCCTCCAACTTTCACACCAACAATGGATAAGGAGAAGAAATACAACACGGTGATAGGAAAATCCAAACTTTTTGGGACTATCAGAGTTTAATCAATGATCTCATGTCCCAGATAAAACGAGAGAATCGTTCATTACAGCCTTGTGGAGCCCTAAGTGAGGAAAGTATGAGATATCGAACGGTAGTCGGCCTCCTAGATGCTGGAAAAAACTGTTTACCAAGCGAGGCAAAGAAGGTAATAAAAGGCAAGTCATGGTCGGAGGCTTACAGAAAAGCGAACAAACTGTACAAGTAGATACAGTCAACCGAAAAAGAACAACCATAGTTGATACAACAAGGAGGATGGTGCATCTAGTGATCAACATAATTGTGAACCCCACTATGCTAGACACGGATGCAATCAAAGACAACCGCGAGTAATATCACCAGCCAAGATGGCATTACGACAAACAGGCTTTCTATTTCAAAGGTATGTGTGGCTCCAAGAGAATTAACCAAGCAAACGGTCAAGATGAGAAAGAAGTAAAACAATCACGATAACCAAGTAAGCCATGAATTTCTTGGATCGATATCAATTAGCCGAAATCATAAGACGACTAATGCAATGTGAAGCTTAAGACAGCAAAGAACTCGACAACGTTTTAACTTGGTACGGGTGCAGTTGTTACAATAATCCCTATTCATCAAAACTGGAACAGACAACAAAACAAGACTAACTGGTCCAAGATAATACAAATTACAGGTCCTTGGCTTAGTCGATGCAATGGCAATAGCATGTGAAAGGAAACAAACCACATAGCAGGTTTGTATCATAAAAAACGTGAAGACATATTTGTTAGGCAGGCTAGCCATATGTACAAGTAGAAACTATGGTCAAAACAATGCAAGCAACCCCTGCAATTGTATTCACTGAATACTCAAAGCTGGTGAAAGGTCTCGAATGAATGATTAGCAAGTAGCACATCAAACGTGAAGAGTTTGCAATACTAAGTGCAGTACGTACCGACATGTAAGCAGTGTACTAAAACGAGCTTTTAAACTTTAAATCTTTTAATTGCACATTTGGCAATGAATTCTTGTTGCCACTGGCTTTAAATCAGATTGGTCTTTTATCTTACTATACTTTGCATCAAACGACATTTCATTCGGGATGAGTCATTGTTATAGTTGATTAGTTGTGCTAGAGACAATTTCCATGAGCACTTTGTGAATCTTGGGACGCAAGCTACGTACATTGTACTGAAATGTATTGTCCTTATCAAGGTAAATGTTGAGTTTTCATTAGGGCAGAAACAACTGTTACCTGCACGATTCTTTAGTCTTTAAGAAGAATTTCAAAAGATATTTGAGTGGAATGTATTCACGAATAAACTTTCTATTCCGTTCTAAGTAATTTTGAACACGCTTTTTAATCAGATACACAGGAAAAAATTTCCAATGATCCTTAAAGTGCATCACAGAATGGTTGGGTAAAGACAGTCAAAGAAGACGATCAAATTTTTTTATTAGCTTGTAAACTGTCATTATTTATGAGGTAGTTTTTTATAGATTGCTAAATGCTAAGGGCAGAGGTAGTTTGAAGAGCCCACTTGCAGAAGCGCAAAAGATCTTCAGCACAACTGACCAACAAGAATTCAAGTATAATGGACGGTCAAAATTGACAGATACAGTTAAGCGTGGAATTACTGCAAGACAGCGTGATCATGTATAATAATGCAAGATCTGCTCACAACATGGGTAACAGGGCGCCTTAAACATGCTACATGATTTGCTAACATTGTAGACAAAAGTTATGGCCACTTGATTGCAAAGAATATACAAAGGAAACAGTGAAATGAAATTCGAAGCAGAAATGAAAACTACATTATATCAGGTTACTCAGACGTTTTAATGTTTAGAATGAAGAAAGCTAAAGAGGTTCATAGGTTTCTTTTAATGATTATATTTCTAAGCAAAATGACAAAAATTATTTTTAGGTTAAACAAACGTGTTAGAAATATGAGAGACAGGTGAGTTTGTAATAAAAGCCAGCAAACGCCAGAAGGACATGTCCGTGTAAAATGGGTTGGACGTGATTTAAAATGGTAATGCTGATTATCAAGTAACAGTAAGTGATGGACTGTTCTGAAAGAAGTTACAACTAGGGCATGAAGAGAGGTCTTATGCCAACCCAAAGAATATCTTACAAGATCTATTACAAGTAACAAAGTTTAAGTCATTACCAAATCCATTTAAACACAAAAGTTACAATGTAAATATGTCACATCAAACTCCATGCCTTTAGGATGTTATGGAATGGAACTATGCTATCATTCCATGCTTTCCTTTAATAGCAAACATCTTTTCATGATACTGGTTTATTTGATATGAAAACCTCTAAGGATGGTACGTCAGGTTGTTTTAGCTAATGGAACTAAAAATAGATTATATCTTTGGTTTTATCATACTCAGTCACGCCCAAGCAAACCCTTTTCAATCAGATCCTAGAAGTTCTTGTCTTGGTTTCCGCATAAAAATTAGTTCTAAAAGATTTCCTGAAAACATGCAATAACAAATGGTACATACTTCTATTCATTCAATGCAGCTTATAAGGGCTACACAAGTTTCTGATTCTTTAGATCATTGTCTATTGTCACCAATCTAAAGACCGATTGTTCTTTTTATGGACAAAGGCTTCTTTAGTGCCAAAACGATTTACACAATGGATATGTAATGCTTCTTAGCAAGGAAACTAAAGCATATAATGCAATTTTATTATGTCTTCTTAACATGCGTTGTTGAGCTTCATGTCCCCTAGGTATATAATTTCAACAAAGCTGCCACTGTGCTTGTCATACATAAACTTCGAAACAAAGAGTTAGCATCGTTAACTACATGGTGCAAAGAACGCTATGGAACAAGCGATGATAGTTTTCACTTTTCAATAATCTGAAGTTTATGAGTTATGCAAAATCAAAATTTTAAAGATGAACATTGATTAATGACATTTTAGCCATCATTGGGGTACGTAGTTGGTGCTATTGCTAGTAAATAGTTAATCTTGAGTTTGCCTAGAACTGCGTTCCATCCTTTTTTTGCGGATTAATTCAGTGCTAGAAAACTCAGGTAATCATAGTCGTGTCATATACATACATACAACAGATGCACATAGTGGGAGCTGACCAGGCTCGAACTCGCTATCCTCGGACTCAAATGCCATCACGGTACAAAGATCTGGTGAGGGCCTTCCAAAGCCCTTGGTATCACGAGACCACACCTAGCGGTCTGTAAGGGGAAATTCATTACCTTTTTCCGTGTTGGGGCTTAAGCCTTCATCAGTGCCAGTTATTTGTAGCACATTAGCAGACACAAGTGCTTTAATACACATTTGTCAAGAGTGGAACATTACCACAATTGCTGAACTATCTGTTGCTAACAATGTTATCTGTTATCATGCTAGCACACCAACGTCGCAAGGTGTACCAAGACTTTTGGCAATGATTGTATGTCTGTCTTGCCACAAAGAACGTATCTTAATCGTTTTCTTAAATGCAATCAAACTAAAATCCGTTCATCTGGACGCAATAACGACAAATCTTATAAAATTGGTAGTTACGGCAAGCTTGCATTCGATTTTATTAGACCTATCTTGAAGATAAATTATGGAATAAAATTCCACTTGAAATCAGAAATATGCACTTAAAAAAATCCTTGAAATCCAAATTAAAGATTTATCTTCGTAACCTATAAAACAGTGCGTTCCACTTTCAGACTAAATTATTATTCTATAACTTTCCCCTTCAACTTCTCTCTCAATTTTAAAATGACCAGATAGAGGAGCTCTCTCCTCTATTAGATTAACTACTGAGAGAGTTCCTCATAAAGAAATTCAACCTACAATGAATTTTTATTCTCGTTTCTCATGAATTATTTTGCATTTGTTATGTATTCATATTTTGATTGCAATAAGTTTATACATTGCGTTAATATAATTTAGTGGATTTGTAAATTGTATGTTTTGTTGAATTTTGAAATAGAAATGAACTAAACCTAAAAATAAACTGCAGATAGAAATGATGACTGTTGTTGTTTCATTGCAAATTCTAAATATGATATTGATGAACAGTAAAAGAGGGACAGAACTGTATATTCAGGAAAATGAGAAGATACAATAGAGTTTGGATATAATTCTAACTAGAAGCATATGGAGAGTGCAAACTTCCGCCAGACCAGTAAGAATTAGATCCAGTACGAGTAACCCCACCCCCCACGTAGTTATGAAGTCGAACTCGTATTCTTACTGATTCTTTGTAATGTTTAAATATCTCAGTTAAAAGAAAGATTTACTGAAGCGAAATGGCGGACATTATAACAGCAGCTACGTGCAAGATTCGATTTGACAAATCTAAATGAAGGTGAGTCCTATCTAAACTTTCCTCCATCAAAAATGACATTCCTCGACTTCGTGCATTTGGTTACATTCCGAATTCGTTTTCCAAACTCGTTCAGTCTGTGACGAGATTTTTGAAGAAAGTCGTCGTGAACGACAATGCAGGTTTTATTGTGATTCACGCATAAAGTATGCAGGTCAGTTACGGCCTTCAAAATTCGTACTCGTAATGGATAAAAACAACAGAGTAGAAACAAGCAGAAGGGACACTCACCTATTTCGGGTGAAGCATGAATTCTGAAACTCATGGGTCCTTTTCCTAGCATGAAAACGAGGTTAAACATGTACACAGTTTGGAAAAATACTGTTTCCCTGCAAAAAACTTGGAACTTTTACAACTTGTGTTTAAAATAAAGGATAGATACTTACTTATCAAGCAAAGGTTTATCCGTTTAGCCTTAGCGATGAAGCATTCATATCTTCTCCAACATGATGTCGCTTCCTCGCAGCTTCTTTTCAATGATTTGATATTTCTTGTTGTGAAGGATGGGCATAACCACGACTTGAAAACGTGTTCTAGCATGTTTTCTTTTGTTTTAAAAATAACAAAGGGGACGCCGAGAGTGTCAGTAAATCATCATGTGTACTCTTGAGGGAGCTGTTATAAATAACATAATGTGTTTATGGCTGTGGTACTCTTATTGTGTCCAAACCTCCCCAGTATTATTATTCAAACAACAGGGGTTTTCCCCACGGTGATTTCCTTGCTCATCACTTTCAAGAAGCTATCATCACCATACATGACAACTGGGTTGTCCCCACAAAGACGTCCTTGCCAGCACAATGAAAGTTTTATTACCAAAAAGGTGATTGAGAGCCAGGAAATCATTTGTTGATCCCCCAAAATTAATAATCTGTTCCTTATTCCTGGTCGGACGCTTAAAATTTCATGAAAGTCCATTCATTTTCAATAAATGGAGATAAGAAGTTAAACGCTATGCTGAAGGTAAACTGCATTACTTTATGGCAAGTAACAGAGCGGATCTAGAGTAAATCTGAAGGACTGTTGATTATTGGATTGCTGATAAATTTTCCGAAGTTGATGGTGAGGGCATGCTGTAAACATTATTGTCTAACTGACAGTCTAACTGCTCCCAGTCAACCCCCCCCCCCCCCAAGTCTACCACTGGCTTTAAGTTATTTATGAACATATGGAATTGGCTGCATTAAAACCAGACAATCTATGTGATCACTTGCTAATGTGATCGGGTAAAAGGTCTATCATATGGACGTAAAGATTTCTTTTCTTTAGGTGAGGTTGCTTCTGATATTTATATGCATCAGCGAGAGAGGTCTTCTTGGAGGCATTTATGCTTGCAACTTCAGCACAAATATTTATGGACTAAAATAGTCTGCATGTTACTACATCATCCTGGACTTGCTTTTCTTTTCTTCACATGTCTTTTCCAACTTTGCTAGCACACTTGTTGTGCCCCATATTCGTTGTCTGACCACAACTTTGCTAGACGTATCTTCTGTGATTGTCGCCCCCAGATACTGGAACTCTTTATCTTCTGTCTTTTCTGAAACGTGTTTGTGATTCAGATATAACATTTTTAATTTTTGGTTTATGTAATTTAAATTATTGTTAGACGCATCCTGATGCTATGGATAAATAAGCTAATAGTTCTGTGATTACTGCACTTCCTGTTCACTTTCTTCCTTGGTATCGGTATAAGCACAGATTCAGTCCACTGCCTCGGCCATTTTCCAGAATTTAACATACCATTGCAAAGAGTGTAAAATAGTTCTACTTATGTCCGTCCACCTGCTTTTATAAGTTCTGATGGGATGTTATCAAAACCCAGTACTTTATTGTCCTTTAGTTGTGCTATGGCATCCCTGATGTCCAGAAAGTGTCTGGATCATCTTCACCATCCCCAGCCACCTCTTGTACAACTGAATGAATCAACATCAGCTTTATGTTAGTGCAGTTGGCAGCAGTACTCTTTCCAAGCTCTTTACTTTTTTGCTGTTATTGGTAGTGATTCTAAGTAAAGCAAAGCGCCCATCAATCTCAGCTTGATATTTGTGTAGAATTCCCTCATCTTTAAGTCTATCCAGACCAATTCATGTCTGTTGCTGGTATAACGTTTTTGAAGTATTCTGAATGCTATGATAATCAGGTTGTGATCACAGCCAAGTCAGGTCGATTAACAGTTCTAGCTTTTGCTTGGTTTATTCCTGATTGAAACCTTTTATCTAACATGATGTAATTGTTTTGGTTCTGTGTTATGCCATCTGGTGAGTGCCATGTGACCCTTTGTGACAATTTGTGATTTGTCAAGTGCTTGGTATGACAAGTTGGTAGCATTCACAAAATTCAAGCAATTTTAAACCTTTTTCATTTGTATTGCCTACTTTCCAGTTGTGCCTACCCAGCTTTCGTTCTCCATGAAACCTATCTTTGCATTCCAATCTCCTTGCATAATGAATATATATTTCTTTGGCTTTCTTTTCACAAAAGTTTTCAAGTCTTCATTGAATTGTTCTATTTCTTCTTCGCAGTCAACCGTAGGCGCATAGATTTGACAGTAACTAGAGAATGATAGTTAGATTTTATGGTTCACATGTTATTCGTATTGAAATTATTCTGATAGAGACAGGTGTACACTCTATCACAGATTTTGCTGTTGTTTTCTTGACCAAAATTCCAAAACCTCCGACGTGTTTCCTTTCATCACTACTAAGCCAGACGTTATGGACATAATAAGTTATCTGTTCACCAATTCCTGTCCATTGCATTTTGGATATGCCAAAAATATTCCAGCTTATAGTCAAGACCTCATTGACCAACACATCGTGACTTCTCTGTACCCTTTAACAATTTAATATTCCAAGTACCAGTACATAGATCATTCTTACCTATCAAGAGACTTCTCTTAAGGTTTTCAGTAGTTCACTTATCATTGCTTACATCATAAGCATCAGAAGACAGTGCGACCGTTTTTATCCTAGACCTCGACCGATCCAGTATGGAATGTCGATTTGTTGTCATTATCATACGTGTTTCTTGGGCTGTTGCTAAATGGTGGTGCTGATTCTCACCAGTAGCGCATTAGTACATTTACAACAGATGTCTGTGCCCAGCCGTTGTTTGACTATCAACATCAAAACTTCTGCCTGGCCGCTGTCTCTGGGAGCAACCAACGTCCTGCTGCCAACGTCTTTGCTGGACGAAAGTTGGGCATGCCAAACTTCTTTCACGGGATTTATTTTAAGTCCTGCTAAGTGTCAAGCCACCCTCCTTATCGGACAGGGGAACCAGTTTAGTTGCCGGGCCACTTAAAAATCACAGAGGTAGAGCGGGGTTTACATGATACCATTGGCAGGTGGAGCCTGACCTTACCTGACCTTGATATTAGAGAAATTCTTCCTGTAAGAACTAGACGTATGTTGAACGATTGAATTAGATGATTTTCACTTATGTGTTGGCTTTGGAGTCGTGTTATATGAAATCTCGATATATGGTCCACCTGAAGCAGATATTCATTTACTTACAATATGGACGAGTTCAACAGAAAGAAAAGGAAAAGAGGCGCCTTTCGTGGATATTTGTCAAAGTTAATCCAGGATATAGACACCAAGGAGGACGTGGAGGTAAAAGTAGTCTCTCTGAAGAAACAGATACTGGATAGGTATGCTGGAGTTCAAAAATTCGACGAGAAATTCTGCATTTCGTTTCAATGTTGGAATTTGAACAAGACGCAGACCCTCTGACAAAGGAGGTTGAGGATGCTGGTAAATTTCAGTCGAAAATCGAAGACGTTTTGACAGAAATCGACTGTGTCATGGCAGCTATTGTAGTAAAAACTGAGGATATCAGACGAGACTCAGTATCTTCAATTTCAGATATACTATCAGTATGCTCAATTGGAGTTGTACAAAACATTCGTGCTAAGGTACCTAGGCTTGAACTACAAAAATTCTCTGGAAGGCCTCATGAAAGGCACGAATTTTGGGGAGTGTACACCAGTGCCATACATGACAATGATGAATTGTCGAAAATTGATAAACTTGCATGCCTAAAAACTTGCATGCCTAAAGTACTACTTGGAGGAACCAGCAAAGCAGATTAAAATATCAGGATTTGAACTTACTGAAAGTCATTACATTGCAGCAGTCGATTTACTGAATGAAAAGTTTGCCAAGTCGGGGATGATGCGAAAAGCCTATATTCAGGCAATAATTAATGCAACTACTGTGCAAAATGAAAGAGAAGTCGATAATATAAGAATATTTTATGACAAACTTGAAACTGTTTATAGGACATTTTACCACAAACAGTTTAGAGGAGACTCGTAACCGTGGAGAAAAACAATACTGCTAGAGAAATCTATAACAGGCAGCCTGCAACTTGTGCTGAGACAGACGAAATGAACTGTCTAAGTACACTGGAAATCTTCCTGCAAGTAATCAAGGCAATACATAATCAAGGAAATATTACGGTCGCGTACTTCGAGTCGTCGCCTGAATGTATGGACTACCACTTATAAAGAATTGTACCAGCTAACAAAAAAAGTTTCGTTCAACAAATTCGTTTTGCACACGAATTTATTGAGTAAGAGACTTCCAAGTCTTTGATTTGAAGCCGAGACAGAGTCGAAGTCAAACTTCCTAATAACTACACGACACGACAAAGCCTAAAAGTACATAGATGGGTTAGGAATCTATTTCTTGCAACATGAAATCCCCAAACACGTATTTGAAATATTTTAACATCGATGGATTACGAGATGAGCCGCACAGTTCAGTCAATGGGCATATCAAAATTTTGAAACTTTGACAAGAAGAACAAGTTGCTAAAACTGTAGTAAAGCAAATTATGGAGCTTTTAAAGTATAATCAAAGGACCAAGGTCCTAAAGCTAAATAGATGAAGATAACATAATGTGTAGATTAATATCAAATGTAATGCTTGTAAAAACGTTGGTCATTCTACTGATAGTCGATTTGGTAATAAAGACATCTATGTTGTCAACTACTCATTTGCAATCTTGGCAGGGTATTTTAGGTCTGTGTATATGAAGGCCAGCGTGATGATGGTACAGCCTTTTTTCCTCTCATGGTAATTACAACTATACAACGGCCCTCAGTCACCAGCAGCTCTGACGGATCTCACTCGGGCAGGAGAGGGAATCTGAAAGGAGCGGAGGGTGCGAAAAATCCCTGGGTTAGGACAGACCACTGCCCTGGAAAACGACCTCGGAAAACCATTGGACTACGAATTGGAACCTACAACAACAGATCACTACTCAGTGACGTCAGATTGGAGGAACCTGAGATGGACTATCAAATACCAAGTGGGACAAGTGTTGGTCTTAGCGAAGTAAGGCGTGAGGGGGAAGATGAGCGTCGACTGAGAAGTGGTCACATCTTC
>JANTCA010043235.1:0-19196 GCA_024741275.1 Chironex yamaguchii
TCAGTCGAAACATGTCTTTAAAACTAAAGAATATCGTATTATTTTTACAATGCCTCGCAGACTTATTGCTCTTAAGAAAATTCAGAATGCGCCAAAATGTATAAGGACGAAAATTTTCATATGATTGGCACAGCTAGATCGCCCTTTCATCTACGTGTATTTCAGTCTGTCTACATTAAACAAGAAAACCAGTACTTGGTAGGCAGAAAGCGTTCGTTTTTTCACTTGGACTCTTCCAATAACGATTTGTTTCTTTTATTGCTTATGACTGGCTAGTTTCAATAGATGTTTCGCATACAAAGGTTGCTATATATCTATACTTTTCTTCTGACGATTCATACTCTGAAGAGTGTCAGACGAAAAAAGCTTTTAAGAATGTTTTCAGCGGAATGTCGCAAGTTTTCAAGGCGACTTATGAATGAAGTAAAATATGAATAAGTCATTCCCCTACAGAAGATACACGGTGATAATATCATTAGGTTCGTTTGATAAAACGGTTACATTCTCATGTCATTACATCTTAGCATCAAAATCTAACTTCACATTATGCATTTCAATTTGCCTACGATAAATAATTAACACTTGCCTAAACTGTTCTTCGCTGCCATTCACTTTTGCTGAAAAGACAATACTGAGGACATATATAATAAATTAGTAATAATTTAAGAGTATTTATTACCTTTTCCTATTACGGTCATCGTTGATGTTGTCAACTCTTCATACTTACTGTCTAGCAACTCCTGTGTTTAGCTTTAGGCTTATATAGAGATAATAGAAATTTTTCAACTTTCCTGCATCTCAAGATAAAATTATCAATTCATTGAAGCATGTCATACACTTTTCATTATTTATATTCAGTATCTCGCAAAGTATATTCTGATTTGTTTAATTGACAAAGTTAGCATTGCCTTTTTGAGACTTCAGTTATAGTTTCAGGAAAAATCAAATCATTGCAAATCTTCATATTCATCAAGCATTCAAATCCTTGCAAATTTTCATATTCAGTGTCCTTCAACACGAAGGACACTCAGTGCCACGGTAGACATGTCCGTCACATACACTTGCTATATACAGGACACAACCACTGGTTTTGGAGAAAATTGTGAGTTCATAACGGTACATCGTTATTCTGATTAATGCTAATCATGGTTTGTCTGTTTTTGTAGAGTCATTTTCATCCCCTTGTGGCCAAAGACGAGAAATCATTAATCAATGTGATCAGATGATCAGAGGGCTTAAAGTACTAGCAACCAATTTTGAAACTACGAGGTCAGCATTCAAGAGAACTACTGTGGCTTTTGGAAACCAACAGCATGAATTGGAAAATCGATACAAAGCAATTGGTATGTGTTTGAGATCATATATTAATTAATTAATCTATGATCTATGATTTATTATCTATGATTCTAACTAATTAATTAGAATGACTACAAGACCCTTGTAAAGGTAGGGTAGCCGGCGCAACTTACCGGAGATCAAGACCTGTTACAAACCCTTAGGGTTAGGGTGAAATTCAATGTGATATTGATATAAAACAATACGAAGCGACGGCGAAGGTTAATGATAGTTCAAACGAACTAAGGCAGATAAGCTACCGAGAATAATTATTCTATATTAATAAACGTTTTAATTGCGAAAGTCAAAAAAGCATTGAACCTTGTCCCTTGTAGGACGTATCCGACAGGCTTCAACAAGGCTCTACTTCGGTGTGGGACAATTATAAAAACTGCTAACGAAGCACGTAATGAAGAATAGTAGAGTTGATTATACCAACAAATTCACTGTAGGAATTCATTTTCTGGGCATGGCTGCCACTGATTATATACTTTTGCTTTGTTTTGGCAGGGTCAGCTTATAACGTGACTGATGGAAGGGCAGAAGATTTAACATACTGGGTTAACAAACTAAAGAATTGTAAGTTATTGAATGATGTATTCTTACGTTGATTGCATGTAGTATACAAGACGGAAATGTAGATAACACTCGAGAGAGACGCCAGAATTGCGCGTGAAATTTGCTCCAGGTGATCACATCCTCCTGAATAAAAGCAAACTACAATTTTGAAGTGACACACAGTCTTTTATATAATTCTATTTTGCCACTAAATCATCAAAGCGGCTGCAAGCAATGTCGTTTAGGGGAATACCTGCTAAAGCAAGGTGCTCAGAATAAAAAATGGAAGAATAACTGTCGTTTCGAGATATCTCATATGTAGAGTATCAAAAAGTTCTATTACCTGATACAATGCTATGTGATGCGTAATCCACTACCTGGATTTTTGGCTATACCTATCATAGAAAATGAATTGTAAGACACAATATCATTCCCCCTCCTTCTAGGGATCATGGAGTTTAAGGATCCAGAATCCCTTGCAGCTTAAGTCTGGAGCAGAACACTTTTTTAATTCCGCACGCTGATAAGGACGCAACTCTAGTTCAGAACGGTTTAAATATCTCCTTTTATCTTTGACTAGATGCTAACAAAAATCTATACATACATTTTCTTACTTTAATGGCAATGTTCTTAAAAAGCTCTCAACAAAAAAAAATGATCTACTACATTTGAGCCTGCTTTCCTTTCCCTTAAATTCGGTCTGTGACCGAGTGAACAGTTTGGTGAAAAAGGTGAAAAAGGAGACCATGTCTAGTTAGACGCATGTGCACTTGCATTGTCTATTTATTAATATTTCTTCTGTTTTCTATTCCTTAGCAACCATGTCGTGGGTTAGCAACGTAAGTAAAAAGATTTACAGCACTAATCGGCGTTTACTTGCTATGACTATGACGGAAATGGACAATTTAATGAACAACGCAAAAGGAATGGGCATAAGGGAATACCTGACGCAGATGGAAAACTGGGGAACACGGAACTACAAAAGAACAAGAATTGCTGCCGATGACACCGGCATCAATGACTCCATTACGGAAGTGGCAGAGGTAAACGGGTCTGGAATTTGCGGGGATTTTATACTATTTCTACACTAATGGCAGTATCTGACAAGTGTCTGATTTCCTACAATTTCTTTCATAAGCAGCACATTCCTTTCTATAAATAATGGAGCATGGTTAAAAACTTGTGAATATTATCTTGTTGCTTATTCTTTTAAGTTTAAGAAAAGTATGTGTGGTCAGCCGATGTCAATTCGAAGAAGTCAGAGAGAACCCAGTGCAGTATTTCCGCTATCGGTTGATCTCTGTTGTGTTTGATGACCGATCCACGACATTTGCTGTGCTTATTTTATGTATTGCAAATTGTATTAGCTTATGTTGTCGCGTATTACAGCAACATTTGAAAACACACCACGAACTGAAGGAAGTTTCCTTGACCATGTTACTCAAAGCAGTACAACAAAGCAATTAAAATGCAAGGGGTTATTGTGAAGAGAAAAGGGACTGGGTACAGGAGACACAATTTAAGAAAAGAAAATGACGAAGGACCTAACATAAATTTTTGCCGCTTCTTAAGGGTCAAAAGAACCTAGGAATTTCTGTAACAGACACAGGAGCAGATGAAGGAGAGAGACACCCTGGGTATCCAGTTTAAATTGATCGGAGAAAGAAGTAATTTGTACCAAGAGATGGCAGAGGTTGAGATAGTTAAAGATAGAGAGAAGTGGTATTCCATAAACAGTAGCGATTGGGAACGAACAGGCACAAGTAGGAAAGATGTTACATGGAAGAAACGTGGAGGAAATATAATACGGTAATGTTTAAGATGTTCAACTGCAATGAAATGAAAAATACTCGCCAATCGTTTAAATTAAAAAACTACGTGGTAACAGTGAAGTTCATTAAGAAAATGCCAATGAAAATATTCATAGCAAAGATGCAAAGAAGCAAGTGCTTTGTTGGTTTCGTTGTCTATTCGTGCCTCTTTACTCTCCTGCATTGCATCTGATTCTGTCGTCTCCTGATTCTTTCAATCCTCTCACCTTCCAGTCGTCTTTTGTAGTAATGGGATTATTTCTCCTTTTTAGCAACTTCTTTACTTCTTCGATGGTGGAAAGAAGCTCATGTCTGACAACATTGGATCAATCAAGGAAGTTGCATCCAAAATCGCTGATACCAAGTCAAAGTTAAAACATTGTCATGAGTAATGTCGTAGTTTTCGGTGTATTTCTCAATGCTCATATAACAGAATGGGTACAATTAGCTCGCTTCTAATTGTTTGACTAATATTTCAATGCGGGTCGATATTAAATTATATCATCTTTGTTGATCGATATAGCTTCATATACGTGTTCGTATTGTTTTTATGATTATGTCTTACTTTTGTATATAAAGTGGACGCATAGAGCTTATTTTATAATAAGTAATTCGTGGAGTCTGTTACTTAAAAAACATTAAGGAATAGCTACGTAGGCATCAATTATGAAATATACTTTATCATAATCAGAAGGGCAAATCGGTTGGTTTTCGATGTAATTTAAATAGTATGTCCTGTTACAATTACCTAATTACTAGATAAAACGAAATTACCACAAATCACCTCTAACATTCTGTTTGACTACGCTCAATGAAAGGATTCTGATCACAAGACAATCTGTTTCGAACAAATGGAGAGAGAACAGAGGCCTAATACTTAGAGAGATAACATCACTGCACGGCCATGATTCGATTCTCTAAAAACTCTTGTCGAAAATTCAGAATTATGCACCGATTTTTCTCATGTAAGTGCATATTCCCTTGTAGGTTGTGCAAGATGTTAATTTACTGTGACAAAGTTCTCACAAAGGTTTCCATCTATTGTTGAAATAATAAATATCATGATATAAAGTTGGAATAACTCGAAATCTAAGCAAATTTTGCTAATACTTAAGAGACTATTAAAAATCAATGATAGATTAGATATTAGTTCCTAGCAGTTAATTATTTCAAGTTGTTGAGGTTTAAATTACATTTCATGAAATGTACCGATGTTGCAAGCTAAAAGTCAGATTATAATTGACATTCATCAAAGAATATAGCATTCAACGTTTACTTACAGAAATAAGGTCCTGAAAGATCAAACATTTCTGTCTTTCTTCATTATTTTCCTGGTTTGTCAAATTAAAGTGAACACGTTGCTCTGATTTTAAGTTTTAGTATCATGAAAACTACACACTTCCTGCTGTACTTTCTCCTGCAATAGAAACACTGGAAACATTCCCTAAGCTCTGCTTGCGAATGCCCTAAACTAATGATAATTTTGAAAATATCAAAACACATTGTTTAATTAAGAACTGTTTGCGACATGGGGACGACTTTTTCATAGAACTCTTAGCTAATTCAGACGACTGATTTCTTACTAATGAATTCATGAATTCATTTATGACAGGACGCTGTATCACCAGGGACAAAAGAACAGAGCAAACAAAAAAAACCAAGCAAACAAGCAAACTAATTTGTATAAATACCTTTGGCAACTGCTGATATTATTTTAGAACTTCAGAGAAAACTTGCTTTTAAGCTATGCCCATGTTTTACTGAAAACGTGGTGGGAGGGTTGACAACATACCAAGATGTGCTATCTACTACTTCTTTTGTTACCCCATATCTTGGTTGATTCTGTTACAAGTTTGAACTCCTTTGTCGCAAATATGATCATCCTTACGAAAATAATCTCAAGTGATAGCAGAATTACTCACGACCTGCTTGTGTATCCAATCAATTACCAATCGTCTTGCTCACAACTACTACTTTACATCTACTCCTTAAATACTTATTCTTACAAGCTATTTTTACACCAAAAGGGTCGTACATAATCATTTTTAATAATACAAGAATTTCCACTTACGAAATGAGTATTTATTTGATGTAAGAAACTGCAACCTCAGCTTAAGAAGTGTTGTGACATCACAAGAGTTGCATCTGGGGACTTGTTGTTGGGCCACACATTGATCGAGGCGATCCCAGGCATCTCGGTTGATGTATTCGTACACCTTACTGGTTGTATCAGCTCAACATGTGTTCAAAGGGACTAATAACAGAGCTTGAGCACAAATTTACATTGTTACTAATCAAGGACAAGGGCACTAGTGCAATCCTTGGTGCCAAGGTTGAATGTGAGCTGAAGAAGCATATTCATTCTTTTGAATCGAAATTAGATTTTTTGTATGTGCTGAAAGAGAAGTTAGAAGATGCCAAGATTATGGAAGCCTTTTGAGGAAATTGTTGATGTCTTACAAGCTGCCCTGCAAGGGTTAGCAGAGGAGAAACAAAAGAGACAAGGAGAGATGGAAAGGGCAGAAGAACAAATGAAGCTTCAAGAACGCCTGGAAAAGCAAAATAAATTCAAGAGATGAAACTACAAATACATGAGAAATACAAATCCAGACTTAAGAAAGGACAGAAAAAGTGATGATGGAAAGGAGATGAAGGTCAAACTTCCAAAACTCATGATTAAAAAATTCAATGGTACAGCAATGGATGGGTTATGCTTTTGGAATCAATTCAGTGCCGAGATTGATACATCAAGAATATCGAGTATCACCAAGTTTTCATATCTAAAGGAGTTGCTAAATGCCAATGTGCGACAGCTTATAGATGGATTACCATTTTCTTCAGAAGGATGCGAAAGAGCAAAGGCCATTCTACAGTCTAAATATGGCAAAAGGAGCGACATACTCACAGCCCATGTCAAAGGAATAATGGTCCTACCAATCATCAATGGAATAAGCCCTGCCAGAGTGCATGAGTTCTTTGAGACTCTTGTCACTTGTGTGCAAGCGATAGAGACAATGGGGGCTCTAACATCAATCCATGGATACATCCTCCGTATCCTGGATCAACTTCCAGGTATACCCTCCAATCTTGTAAGAAATGATGACAATTGGACTTCCTGGCACTTTCAGTAACTGATTGAAGCATTGAGAAGATGGACATAGAGAAATCCATGTCCTGAGAATAAAAGAGACTATAATAGTGACACTTACAGGAGATCAGAGAAAACCTTTCAACAACAGACAAGGGATAGGAAGTGTGTTTACTGCGAATCCAATGTACACAGGTCAGGATACTGCCCCAAAATTTTTTCAGTTGAGGAACGGTGTAAGATCATTGCTAGGAAGAGACTATGTTTCAATTGCCTTGGTGCTAAACATTGACGTAATGATTGCCGGAACAAGCAACGTTGTTTTAAGTGCAGCAAGAAGAACCACACCTCCGTCTGTGACCAAAAGAACAAACTGCAGGGAATCAAGCTAAGCTAAGCTAACGACACCATGATGATGACCTCAGAAGAATGCCAGTGGGTTACCCGATTGTTGTTGTAAAAGTAAATGGAATAAAGTGCCGAGCACTGTTAGACACTGGTGCAGGGAATTGTTATGCTTCAGAATTTCTCATTCAGCGAGTTGGGCCAGAACCTTCATGAGCTGAAGACCGCAAGATGGAGATGATACTGCATACAACATCAAGAAGGATACAAATCTAGCTATCTGCAAGAGGATTTTGATATAAGCGTTTATGTCAGCAAGGTGGATAAGGCAGTACTCCTTTCAGTTCCAAATCCAGGATATGGGACAATAATCAGTAGGTATGAGCACCTTAAAGGAGTGAAAATGGATGATGCTGACACAAATAGTGAACTACCCATACATTTAGTTCTAGGTGCAAGTGAGTACTCCCGTATTAAGACAGCATGTAGACAGAGAGTTAGGAAACCAGTAGATCCAGTGGCAGAGTATATACGCTTTGGATGGAATATTATGGTTCCTAGTATTGAAGCCAACTAGTGCAATTACCAGAACCTCAGCTGATGATTTTGATCGACTTTGTAGACTTGCCATATTGGGAGTAGACGACACACCATTATCTGATCAGCAAAGCGTGTACCAGGAATTTAAAGAGCAGCTGATAAGAAGCCCAGAAGGGTGGTACGAGACAGGGCTTATCTGGAAGCTGAACCATTCCATGTTGCCATCCAACAAGTTGCCAAGCGAGACTTCCCAACCTCCTTAAGAAACTGAGGAGTCAGCCAGACCTGTTTCTACAGTATAATAAATTTATCCAAGACTACCCTCAAGAAGGAATTGTTGAGGAAGTTCCAGATGAAAGCAAATTGAGTGAAAGAGTATTTTATCTTCCTGCTACAGCAGTGATTTGGCAGAATGCTGAGTCGACCAAACTCTGGATTGTGTTTGATGCTTCGGCCAAGAAAAAACCATCAAAGCCCATCCTTGAACGAGTGCTTAGAGACTGGGCCACCCCTTGAAAATTTACTCTAGAGTATATTCGTCAGGAATAGATTCAAGCTGATAGGAGTGTTAGGTGATTTAAAACAAGCATTTCTTTAAGTGCAAATTCGTGAAGAGGATCATGATGTGCTTCGCTTCCTTTGGGTCAAAGACATTAAGGATAAGACGATTAGTACTTTAAGATTTACAAGAGCCCTATTTGGACTTAATCAGTTGCCGTTTCTACTTGGTGGCACTATCGAACAGCACCTCACATTAAAAGAAGGAAGTTACGTTGACACTGTTGCCAAAGTTAGGAGTAACCTCTATGTTGATGACATCATTAGGGGTGGATTTACTATTAATGAAGTTAAGCACTTCAAGAAGGCTGTTGTACAACTTTTTCAAGGAAGCTGGATTTACTCTACACAAGTGGCACTCCAATGCCACTGAAGTGGAAGACCAGACATCACAGCTTTGTGAGGGGGAGCAGATGTTTGCTAAGCAGCAGTTAGGAGTGAAGCCACATGACACAAAACTGCTTGGACTTTTCTAGAATATGGTAGCCGACACCATGTCAGTCAAATTCCTTGGGCCTCCAGAGGTTTTTACTAAACGAAGTGTGCTACCTGCCCTGGCTTCTATTTACGATCCTCTTGGACTTGTCTATCCATTAGTTCTGACTGGAAAGATGGTACTTCATGCAATATGTGACAAGAAGCTGTCGTGGCATCAGTCCTTACTTTGGATTTGGTTAAAGAGTGGACGAGATTTGTGTCAAACCTTAAGGATGCAACAAGTGTACAATGAAGTTTATTACCACACAGGGAGAAAATTGATTCTATTGACCTACATGCCTTTGAAGATTCAAGTGAAGAATAGACTTGTGCTGCTGTTTATGCAGTGGTTCGACAGCGTTCTTTTGTTAGCCAAGGAATAATTGCTGAAAAATCTCGACTGGCACCAAAGAGTACAACTGTGCCAAGGCTTGAGTTTGTATCCTGCCATATGGCCGTTAATATTCTTAAAAACATCAGGAATGCTCCTGTAAAACTGCATGTGATTTGGTCTGACAGTGGATTAAGGGGAAGGGGAACTACAAGCAATATGTACAAAACCGAGTCAACAAGGTCTGGTCAAAGAAATTTGCCAGCTGGAGACATGTTTCCGGGAGTAAAAATTTATCGGACATTGGAAAGAGAGGAACATCACTTAAAGAGTTACAAGGAGAGAAGTATGGTGGAAGGGGCCTGACTAGCTCTGCAATGAAGAGCATTAGCCACAAGATATACGTCCTTAGCAGACAACTGAGAGTGAGACAGAAGCCAAGAGGATCCAAGAACTCTTAGGAACAGCAGTATGGAGAGACAACTTCCTTAGTACACTAATGGATAAATTGCTATACAAGCGAGTTATTCAAGTGACAGAGCTTTTGAATTCTGTACAACATGAGAAACCAAGCTTGAAGGCCCGTTGAAAACAGATGAATTTGAGACCTCTGTCAACTTATGGATCAAGAGAACTCAAGTGGGTGTTGCCAATACAAACTTGTTTGATAAGCATAGTAGTCAATTTAACCTTCAGTAAACCAGTCTTGAGAAATATGTGAGCAAGGGCCGTTTACAAGGTAAATACCCAATCTATTTACCTGCTGGTACTACATTTACACAGAAATTGGTGGAGAATGCACACTACCACATGCTTTATGGGGGAGTTGGACTCACAATGACAAAGATTAGGGAGAGATACTGGATTCCAACACAACGGCAGCTAGTAAAGAAGGTGATCCATCATGCCACAGCTGCAAAAGCTTCACGACACAACATCTATTGTCACCTCCAGTGGGGCTGCTGCCAGGAGAAAGAACAGTGGGAACAAGGCCATTTGAGGGATTATAGGGACTGACTATGCTTGGCCAATCATGTACAAGAAAACAGCTAACCCAAAACATATATTTTACACGTGCAATTTGCCTGGAGTTACTCCCAAATCAAGCTATCGAGACATTTCTTCCAGCTTTGAAGAGGCTCATAGCCAGACGAGGAAGACCAAGGAAAATCTTCTCAGATAACTTCTCAACATTTGTTGTAGCACCGAAATGATTGAAGAAGACAGTGAGGAGCGAACTGCCATTTTACTTCCTGATTACCTGGCCTGCAATGAAGTAAAATGGCAGTTCAATTCTAGTCGAGCTCCATGGTGGGTTCGAGAGGATGGTTGGGTTAGTTAAACAAGCACTTTATAAAGCAATAGGAGATACTACATTGCCCTGGAAGGAGTTGGCTGAAGTTCTTATTGATGTCGAGATGACACTAAACAATCAACCTCTCACATATGTTGATGATGATGTGCAAATGCCCATCCTAACACCTAATGTAATGCTATTTGGACAGCCAAACTGGCCGCCCAAGGGGGAATTAAGCAGCTATGGAGATCCATGTCTTAAGAAACGAGCAAGCCATATTAGATAATGCAAACAGAGAATTTGGATGTCATGGACACATGAATACTTGCAAGGATTACAGGAGAGACATGACTTGTGACACAAAGGAAGGACCAACAACATATCAATAGGAGATGTCGTGCTCATCAGAGGAGCTGAACGAAACATATTGGAAGGTTGAAATAGTCCAACAGCTAATATCAGGAAGAGATGGCATTGTCTGAGGAGCCAAACTGCAGGTTGGAGGGGCCGTGGAGTTCAGCATCTTTATCCCTTGGAGCTACATTGTGATGACCCACCTATGATTGGGAAAACACTTAATCCTACTGTAGAAGAGTTTCGACCAAGAAGGAATGTCTCTGCCATAGCAGACGTTCTTTTGAAGGATCAGATAAAGAAAGTGCACAGTGAACCCTAAGCAGAATAATGATATATTAAGAAGTGTTTCTTATAGACATTTGTAGTGTTAAACATTTAAGAGATGCCTCTCAAAATGGGGGGAGCAAAATGTTTGGGATGTACCCCACACCTTGCCTGGCATACGAAGTTGGAGATTTTCGATGCATCTAGCATGTGTCTACTTGAGAAACTGCAATCATTAGTGGCTGTAATAGTGTTTGCTAAAATACTGAACCCAAATGGGAAAAACTGAAGTAGGTGGTCAGGTCAGGACAAGGACCAAAGCCTTCAGACAATTATGAATGATTTGTTTAAGCACAGCGGTGACAATCTTGTGAGTTATAGCCAAGAAAGAAAACCTAAGAGATTCTGCAGTACAGAATAAACCACGGCATCTTAAGTTCTACACACATAGTATTTAAACTCACCGAAAATTGTGTCTGGTAGTGAAAGATGAAAGATACCTTACTGTTTATCTGTTGACAGTCGCTTCATCGTCTAAAGTCAGCAACTTTATCCGTTCATGGTAGCCTTTCCTTGAGTAGAAGATGTTTCTTTTGTTTTGAAACGACAATTTGAGGCACGAGATTTCATTCTATTTTGTTTTGTAGATAGAACAACAAAATTGCAACAACAAAATCAAGACTCTCAAAACCTTGCTCTCATTTAAATGTTTCACTGTATAAAAGCATAATTCATCGCATTGAAAGGTTCAATGAGTTTTGATGCAGAAAAAGTGAGAGCAGTTTCCAATTTAGCAGTCCGTCGATGACGACAATGACATGGGGAGGAGCTAATGCCTGTGTCACATGTGTGAAGACAGCCTAATTGCTGCCTTGAATGTCCTGTTACAAGTGACACACTTGTAGGCCGCCTCAGTAAGTTGAGGTGCTGTTTCCAGTTTGTGTAGTCTCTTGTTGGTCCATAATTGTACGTTTCCTCCCCAGATGGCACCGGCAGCGCCGGCCACCATCTTCCTCCAGGTCACACGATATTTGGCTATTCCCCTCCAGTTATCATACTCGTTGGTATTATTGAGGTGTCTCTTGAACACGTCTTTGTAGCGCAGTTGTGGTGCTAACACACGAGCTACTTGATAGGTCAGACTTCCCACTGATGAGACAATTGGGCGTAAAGGCACACTGTTATTATGGATTTTGGGGTACCATAGAGTTTAGGGGGTTCGACTTCCCTAGGGTAAATCTTCCAGTACAGGTCTTGAGGTATGGGGTCAGTACGTTGCCAGTCCTTTAACATGTTAATCAATTGGCGCTGATACTTACTAGTCGGATCACTCCTCAGAGGCTACTATGTGTTGGTATCTTTGAGGTGGTCCATCAGTTTGTTGTGGTACTCACTTTTGTCAAGTAGTACAGTGGGACGGCCTTTGTCGCTGGGTAGGATTCATGATGGTGTTGTCCTTTTTGAGTTGGGCAAGGGCTTTCCATTGAGCATGAATGATTTCTGTTTAGGACCTTTGGATGTCTTGAGTACTTTCACAACCTCAGCTGTCAGACTCTGCGCTTTGCTGTGGTCTTTAACATTGATACAAGCTTGTTCTTGAAAGAACATTACGCTCATCGGATGACAGCTCACGACTGGATTTATTGACAACCTACTTGGATCATATTTTCGCGTGACTTTGCGTAGCTTCATGTCGTTTACTAGCATTCATGATCTTGTCAAATTTCTCACGATGTTCAGCTTTCACTCGATTGAATGTCCGGTCGTATAGACGAGACCACTCAGCCCGCATATCTGTGATAGATGGTTTGGCTCCCTGTGACCTATTTAGACCTGTAGTAATGGCGGCTTCCATGTCTGATCTTTCTTTGGTCAGTTTATCTATGGTAAAGGAACACTGTCGAGTACGTACATCTCTGTTAATAGGACAATCTATACATCACATCAAGAACAGTAGCGATTTTGTCAACAAAATCAAAGACCTAAAAGTCACCCCGGGTCTGAAGCTCATCTCGTGCGATGTTACCGCACTGTTCACTAGCATATCTCTCTCTGATGCTCTCGCCGCAGTGAAGGCTGCATTGGAATCAGAACACTCTCTACACACCAGAACATTGCTCAATGTGAACTAAATTTTACAGCTGTTGGACGTTTGCATGAACACGACATACACCACATACAATGGTTCATTCTACAAACAACGACATGGAGCACCTATGGGAAGGCCTATCAGCCCAGTGATTGCCAATCTATATATAGAACAATGTGAACGAACTGCTATCACCACCTCGGCCGTCAAACCTATATGTTGGTATCGCTATATTGAAGATACGTTTGTGTGTCTCCACGAGTATGAGATAGATCGTTTTACCAACCATATCAACGCTATCAATCCACACATCCAGTTCACCCTTGATGTCGAGGAGAACGGTAAAATTTTTGGACTGTCTCATCACCACACAAGATGACGTATCCCTCAGCACATCGGTCTACCGTAAATCTACCCACACCGACCAATATTTGAGCTTCCAGTCTAATCACCACCTACACCATTAGCGCTCCGTAGTCCGCTCACTTATGTAGCGCACCCGCAACATCTCGTCCGATAAGTCACAACTCGATGATGAAGAACTTCACATCAGAGAGGTCCTCAAAGCCAATGAATATCGTGATTTTAAGCTGAAAGCACCCGCTTTCAAGAGACGACCCACTACTCCCCATCCAACTAAAAAACGTATGGTTTCGGTTTCTGTTCCATACATTAGGGGAGTATCAGAGAAACTTGAGACCGTCTTTAAGATGCACGGGGTTTGTGTAACACATAAACCTTTTAACACCCTCAGAGACATTCTGGTACACCCCAAGGACAACACCTCGTTAGTCAAGAAATGTGGGGTCGTATATCGCATTGACTGTGAGGATTGTGACCAGTTCTACCTTGGTGAAACGGCACGTAGCGTAGAGACACGGTTAAATGAACATCTGAAAACCACAGGGGCCACCTCCGCTGTCGGCGACCATCTCAAAGCCACGGATTACCAGGTATGGCGTGAAAACACTACATCATAAGCCAGGGAACAACAATACTGGAGAAGGAAGATACGTGAGGCAGTTGAGATCCAACAACACCATCCACCCCTCAATCGTGATAGCGGCTACGACCTCCCAGCCATCTACCGACAGCAAAGAGACCCGACGAGAAGAGAACCAGTGGATGAATTAAGGCCTTGAGAGAAGGCCGAAACTGTACGACCAGTAATCTACTTGCTTCTGAACTATAGTCATATTTATTTAACATAAACTGCTCACCATCGCCCCTACAACAAATGCTGTCGGCGTAAGATCATTTTCTGGTCTCAAGAGACATATCTGCGAGCAACAATGACCGACACCCAATCAAATCACCTTATGCTCTTGCACATGCGTAACGAAATGACTTGTCAAATTGATCTCATCGCGTCAGCAAGTTGTTTCGTCTAACACAATCATGCTCAAAATAATATCTTGGAAAGTTCACCAAGGATAGTTTCTAATACCATCAATTTATCAATGCACAACACAGCCCACCAAAAAAATAGTGTAGATTAGTGTGCCATGCGAACAATTAAAACAACACTGATGAACTCCCTTTCTATTACTCCAGCAGAACATATTTTGTTACAGTGTAAGTCAAATTCATTTCATTTTCTGCTGTTATTGTCAATGGTCAGTAGATTATCTGTGTTTGTAAGCAAAGATGGGGTTTTACGTTCTATTCAATAGGTGAAATTTTAAAAATTCACCCCTGCGGGGCCTACCCTGTTTTTAAAAATAAGCATCTTATGCCTCTTTGTAATATTTGACTACATTGTGTGGTGAGCTACGGGAATTGTGTTCGACATTTTCAGCCCTCCCCCTAAAGGTCCCTTTCGACTAAGCCCCCCCTCCCGAAAAATGAGATGCTTAGTAAAAATATACACCTATCAATCGATTGCGGTAAGGTTAACAGGGTTGTACGAGAAATTTTCATTTCTGCCACCCCGATCACCACCTTAAGCAATATGTTGTCTGATACTTTGCCCTATTCACCCGCAGTTTAGCTCAGAAGTTATAACAGAATTTTCGGACATTCTGTTGTTCTTTTAAACTGAAAAATACTCCCGTTTATACGACCATGGTCACTCAATCTGAAGTAAATGATTATGATAAATAAGCTGTCAAAATATTGGAAAATTGAATGTTGTTCTTCATGTCCCAGCCGAAATTTCCTTCTAGTGTAGTTTTCTTCGTAATTCCAGAGGAAGTATAATTGCCACTGTGACCGACGCCAAAGAAAGTGAACTGAACATTACACTGAAAATGTAAAGTTCCATCTTTATGAAGGGAAAAATTCTATTAAATAACATAAAATGAGATATTGTTAGCACTAGAGGTTAGATGTAAAATTTTTATTCAATAAAATGTTTGTTCCTTAATTGAAATATGCTCTTGCTTATAAGCCAACTGGGGCTATAATCGGGTATACTGTCCTGTGTTATAATCAATATGGGCCTAAATTCGGGGAGTAGGGTGCACGTGGCATAAATGTCTGGACATATGAGTAGCATTTTGTATACTCTGATAAATTTCAATACGATCACTTAATATTACACAGAGAAATGACACAAAATAACAAGGCCATGTAAGTTAGTGCAATAGTAACTTATTGCAAGCCATGATCTGTATATGGCCCGCTAGTTCTATTAAACAGACATTATTTGGTTTAAAATGACAAACACAAAGGAGAAAAAATATACAGGTAACAAGTTAGCTACCATGCTGTATTTATTAGTTATAAATATATAGGATTAGAAAAGTTGCAAGCAACATGCATGATAAGATAAATCTCCTCTAGGCAGATAGTCCATCATACTTCACGGCGCTTACGCGGATGTAAGTGGCACAGCTTTCGGTGTGGACACAGATGAGTATATTCAAATTAAGCGATAATTATCATTTTGTTTAATCGTATTACTCTTCGCAAGACATTCCAAGCCTCGTTCCAGTGACATTCTTTTCATTAACTAAAAAAATCACCTGGATCATGAGTTAATACCAGGCTAGGATATAGCGAACCAAATCAACAGAATAAAATGCCAAATTTGTAACGTTACCGCCCATTTGAAAAAGAGAACAATCTATTCGCGAATGTTCGATCTACAAGGCTTAATTCATGTGACAGAATGAGCAATGAAATCTAAATGATTACATAAGACCATACCCTCGGAATCCCTGCCTCTGAAAATGCTAACAACAAGCGACCCTGTTCAACTATTTTTCAACCTGTGTGGTATCTAGCAGTGCATGGTGCCGATACAAACGACTGACAAGGATTCTGATAACGTAACGATAAAGCTAGCTGTTCTGTCGCATAATCGGAGAAACGCTTAAATAAATATTTACTTTTGGTGGGCACACAGAGCAAAATTTTCGCTTCCAAAAACGTTAGTCTTCTTTCCTACCTTACCTAAAGGAGATCAATCTTTAGATTAATAAACAAAATTTCGGTCAAACAACATACACTACTACTTCGAATCAAAGCTCACCTCTTTTAGACACCCCTTGAGTGGACTCCCCGTAAAGGAGGGGTTTATCTGAAAGGAAATTTCCAGCACATTTTCTTCAAACAATCATCGATAAGCTCTTCTTCATGCAACAAATAGCCAGATTTCTACAAACACTTTGATATCATCACTAAGCTGCCGTGATGTATTTATTGATTGGTTACTTCATTACGTATTTGCACAAAGTGGCTTGTATGTTAATTGTACTTATGCTTTTTTGCAATGTGCGTCTTTGTTTTCGAAGTCAGTGTCTACTCCGGTAGCTCTTTTGTATCAACAAATTTTACCAACCCTCCTCAAATAGACGCTCACCCAGACCCTAGGATAAACTAAAAGCCCATGCATCAATTCGAAATAATAGGGTAAGGCATTCTTCTGGTAACGTCCCAAGTATTACAACATCAAGTCAGGTCAATTATCATAAACATGCTCCTTTAAGTAAAATACAGAAATTCTATAAAACTTCAGGTAAAATGTTATTCAATAACTGTTATTTTAAGTAAACAAATAAAAACGGTGTTGTGATAACAAAATAATAATATATAACAATAGGGTCCAGCCCATACTATTACAATGTGTAGACAACACCGAACTTAAGCAAAGTGAAGCATAAGTATAAAACAAAACTTAGCTAATCTACAATTTTGCAGATAAAAGCAACCCAAAATGACAAAGACCAACTAGCGAAGTGCTGCTTTCGTGATAAATACTAAAGCATTCTTGCTCTTCTTCTAAACTAAAACATATGTTTACCATTTTACTTTTCAGAGATGTCTACTTGTACAGGACTCCCTTTCAAAACGATAGACGGGTCCAATCTCCGCGCTAATGTTGTGGTTCATATAGGGTTTTATCCTGCTGATGCTACTAAAATAAATACCGGCACTGATAAGGGCAGGGGTCAAAAAGTTTAAATAGGGAAAGAACGGACGCGTACGGCAATCAGTAGGATAGCAGAATACCATTTGGACTGCTTACGAATAAAGACGTGTCAAATTATATCGATTATAAGTAATACGCGTTATAGATACTAATGCCTCTCCAACCATGATTACTTATGCTTCTGATCCCTTTACGATCAATGACTTACCGAACACAAAATATATACACCACAATCGATTTCTGATACAACCAAATTCAATTTCATAGTACGTTTACTTGAAAATCAAAACAACCTATCCTTTCATGGCCCTGTAGTTAAAAGTAAGTGAGAAGTATTATCTATACATAGTAAGAGCCATGATGTACAAATTACATAAAAACTAACAAACATAAGATATCAAACTAACTACGGTTACTACAGCAATGACATTAATGGTTACTACAGCAATGACATTAATGGTTACTACAGCAAAATGGCCATAAATACCATACAATACCTACGGTGTCCATATAACGTATCAACATGCCACATACCCACTAAAAAAGGCACATTCATGCTCCCTGCTGCAAACGTGCTGTGCATACCATATAATACCTACGGTGTACAAATTACATACCAGCACACAGCATACCTTTTAAAAAAGCATATTAATGCTCACTGCTACAAACGTGCTGCATATACCATATAAAACCTACGGTGTACAAATAACATAACAACACACAGCACACCAGTTAAAAAATCATATTAATGCTCCATGCGGTAACTTGCTGTACATACCATTTAATGCCTACCGCATACCAAATAAAAAAGCACATTAATGCTCCCTGCTGCAAATTTGCTCTACATCCCATATGGTACCTAAGGCGTACATTTAACGTAACAACACAATCAACATAAAAAAGCACATTAATGTTCCCTGCTGTACATACCATATAAAACCCATATTGTGCAAATAACGTACCGAAACATTACATACCAAACAATAATGTGCATGAATACTTTCTACTGCAAAATTGCTGTACATAACGTGTGATACCTACGATGTACAAAAAAAATAACCAATACACCACATGATTAATGAAAAGGCACATTAATGCTCCCAAATGCAAAATTGCTATACTTCCCATATAATACCTACAGTATGCAAATAACATACTAACACATTACAAACTGAAAGGTATATTAATGCTGCTTACTGCGTTTATAGTAAATATGTAATGCACTCCTATGCAGCAACATTTTGGCCTTTGACCAACGGGGGTGAATCTGAAACTAAACTTTTGCTAAAACACAATTATAGAAAAACACTGCTGCGAACTCCCGTTGAATGCCGACTGGTTAATCACTTAAAACAGCCACTGTCAGTTCTTTATCGAAGAACACTGCTTGATGAACGTAGCATAAAAAGTACTGATGTTCTAGTAAATTTGCGCAACATTCAGCTTCTTTATGTGGTGGCTAGTAAACACTGTTTATGTGCCAGTGGATGATTGTAAGAAGTGTATCACGTCATATTTAGTATACTAGTGATCTGAGTATGAAAGAAGAATTTGCAACGTATAAGAAAGCAAGATTCTACATGTAAATAAGGATTGGTGAGGTATTCCTCTCTAGCTCTGCTAGCCACAGGACCATTGTACATATGAATAACACCAGAATAGCTCAATCTGCTGTCCAATTGAACAACCATCTTAAAGGAATCAAAGCGCACCTGTGGCGAACTCACGGTCAAGTATTGCTCTTATGATACGACATTTGCTGTAACCTTGC